>AWOL01S0022772.1:0-26605 GCA_000715115.1 Nicotiana otophora
GAATTGGACAANTGTAAGTGTGAAGTGTTAGCCGCTTCAAGAAAAATTTTGCAAGGCCAGTTCTCTATGCACTTATGAAACCAGACGGTGTTCATGGCTGAAACAAACACAAAAATAAGAATCAAAGACGGTTAAGAGTTGATTGTGTGACTTCTAGTTGTCTAGGTATATACCAAAGTTCAACAGTTCAAAGATATCAAATCTACCAATTGACCGAGTATATCCGACATAAGTTTACTACAGAAAGTTCAAAGGGAAACCTACTTATCCAGATGCAATTAATCCTTGCTTGTAAATCACACAGTTTTTCATGCATACTTCCGTGATATAGCCATTCCCCATTCATGTGGGGGATTGTTGAGGTTTTAATGTTTTAAGATGTAATATTCTTAAAATGAGGGTGAATGGGAAATGGAGGGAAAATGAAATTTTGAGTAAAATTTTAAGTTTCCCCCTCTTAACCATAAGACATTGTCCCATATTGGAAGTGGAAGACATTTTTGGTGGGTATATATATGATTGCTCTTCTTGTAGCTCTTAANATGATATAGCCATTCCCCATTCATGTGAGGGATTGTTGGGTTTAAGCTTGTTATAGCTTAAAATAGAATGAATGGAAAATGGAGGAAAAAATAAAAAATTTGAATTTTCCTCTTTGGCAAAGAGACATTGTATTGGAGGAGGAAAAGAGTTTCGATGGGTATATATATAATTGCACTTCTTCTAACTCTTAAAGAATTGAGAGAAGACAAACATCGCGTTGTCGTCGTCGTCGTCGCTCGGCTCGGCTTCAGTTTCGGCTTCGATCAAATGATTTGATTGATTAATGACAAAATTTATTTATTAATATTAAGATTAACATAATATTATTTTAATCCAAATTAGCCTTTTTTATAATAGAATTTAAATTTGGCAGTTTGCGTAAATGGTCGTTTTGTAAAACATCCATTTTGAGTTGCAGCCTTTAAATGAAGAGTTGCAACTCTTCGGTATTACCCAACTTTTTGGCTATAAATACATGATCTTTCCCACAGATTTTTCTTACTAAAATTCTGATTTCTCCTTCTTCCTTCTGCATTATTTTTAACAGAAAGAAAGCAGTAAGTGTGATTTGCTACCGATCTTTGAGTTCGTTGGTCACTGAGGTTTGAAGTACCACTACACCAGTGAGGGTAATCTGTTCTATCCTGAAAGAAAATAATTCAAAACCTCGGGTACTAGAAGGGGATTAAGTTTTTTAAGAAAATACTATGAATTCAGTGGTCTCGGATTAATTTTCTGTTTCTTCTATATTTCTGCTTTTACTTTGCTTCTGGTTCTTTGAATATATTTTCAAGTACATATTACTAACAAGCTTAAGGAACTTAATTTTTTTCTGTATTTATCTTATATTCTATTTGTGGGAGACTAAATCCTAGTGATTTTTACTCTCATTTTGGAGACTAAAATCTTCGGATTTTCTACTTCTTGGTTGAGATTAAAGTCTTTGTGACTTTCTACTCAATTACGAGATTAAAATCTTTATGATTTTCTACTCGTTTTGTATTCGGTTTGAAGATATAAAGTCTTCACCGTGTTATTTAATCTGTTTTTGTTAAAGTTTATTCGATTCGAAGATTTTAAATACTTCACTGTTAATTAATTTTTTGTTTACATATTTGCTTTTTCCAGAATACTACAAGGCAAAGTCAAAAGATTATCAAGATTGATAACGAATTTATATCGACACAAATATTATGGCAGGTTTCAGATCATAAGTTTCAAACGTTTTACAGCTCCACAAATGTTATGCTTATTTAATACCACATATCTCAAAAGTCTCTCTTTTATTATTAAAATTTATGTTAAGTCAAATTAAGACAATCTTTTTAAAACGGAGAGCACATAAACCAAAGCAACCAGTATAAGCAACCAGTATTTGTTATTTTATTTATTTTCTAGAGAAAACATGTAATATTTCATAATTGCACGGTTCTTGCTTTAATCAATAAACTATTTAACACAAATCAATGTCGAAAAGCACAAGGTTGATGCGATGGTATCAATGAAACGCATCAGTACCATCGCCAAAAGTTGGGCCATCAAGGACTAAGTTTGCTCCACTTCTGATCTGTTCCCAAAATTCTTTTAGGCTTTCAGTCACAACCAAAAACAAATATGTATATATATATATATATATATATATATATATACACATATACATATATAGTTCATTGACTATATATACGAGTATTTTCTTCTCATTTGTCTAAGCCTTGATAAATACATATACTGGTAAAGGATAACTGGTAGGGGTGTCAATGATTCGGCCCGACCGGTTATTTTATAAAATTTGTATCATGTTAATCATTGACTATATATACGAGTATTTTCTTCTCATTTGTCCAAGCCTTGATAAATACATATACTGGTGAAGGATAACTGGTAGGGGTGTCAATGATTCGGCCCGACCGGTTATTTTATAAAATTTGTATCATGTTAATTTTTCGGTTATTTTTTTATATATAACCAAAATTAAACTTTTAGAAACAGTATCAATCATGTCGGTTTCTCTTCGGTATCGGTACGGTTTGGTTAATTTTCGGTATTGTAACACCCCAAAAAAATTTCTAAGTGTTCTACGACAATCTGCGTAGGCTACGCAGCCAGCCTACGCAGATCATTTTCTTATAAACAGGGGAGGTTCGGGGAGAGAGAAAAATATAACAATTTTGGCTAAGTTTTGGGTTCTAGAGAAAAGGTGGAGTATCTTCAACCCAAATACACATCAAAGGTAAGTTTTATGATATTTTTATAATGGATTAACACTAGTTAATGGTAGTATTAATATCTACATGGATTGAAATTCATAGGGATTTCTCTAATCTTCAAGAATCATTCAAAAGTCAAAAGGGTTCAAGTTAGGGTTTGAGCTACAAGAGGCATATTCTCTACCCTACACTTAAATATAACTATGGATTAAATATTTGGGATGTATTGTGAAGTAGAAAGTATCAATTGGTTGAAGAATTATGCTAATCCTTGAAATGGATATTGTGAGTTAGGGTTCTTGAATGGAGAAGAAGATGAATAGTGAATTTTTGAATCTTGTTAGGATGGCTGGTGACTCTAGTGCTTCAATAGCTTAATAATGATTAACTATTGAATCATATAATCTATATTGAGGCTAAAAGACTAAGTATGAAATCTATTACGGATAAAAGGGATATGCATGGGTGAATTGGGCTTGTTGAAGACTTTAATTGAAGATTTGAGGGTCGAGTTGATGTCAGAATTTGGTGAAATTTGTATGGTTGGACTCGTGGTTGGATGGACGTTCATATTTTATAATTTTTGTCAGGTTCCGAGACGTGGTCCCCACAGACGATGTTTGGATGAAATTTTGGATTTTTATGAAAAAATTATATTTTCATATGGAACTAATTCCTACAATTTTTATTGACTGAATCGAATTATTTGTGGCTAGATTCAAGGCGTTTGGAGACCAATTCACGAGGCAAAAGAATAGCGAAATAGGAAATTACACAGGTTGAGGTAAGTAACAGTTTTAAATCTGATCCTGAGGGTATGAAACCCCGAATTATTGTATTATGTGAGTATTCTAGAGGTGACGCACATGCTAGGTGACGGGCGTGAGGGCGTGCACCGTAGGAATTGGGACTTGGTCCATTCTGTGAAACTGTAAAGTTGTATAACTTGTTGCTAGCTATATAATCTCCATGTGTTATAGAGATTTGACTACAAATTACGTTATAAACCATGTTTAAGCTATATGTTGGTCGTGTACATGTTGAACTACCTGCATAATGGTTGTTTTGTACTCAGTCATAATTTACTTGTTTATTTTATCTCAGTCTCTATTGTTCATTATTGATGCATCATATCATTGTTGTTTAAACTGATTTCATGATTATTGAGAGCCCGAGATACTAGAGAGATTTGTGACTGAGTGAGGCCGAGGGCCTGATTGTGAGATATTATATTATAGCACATGAGTTGTCCGTGCAGTTAGTTATCCGTGCGGGATATTATAGCACGTGAGTTGTCCGTACAGCGCGTGAGTTGTCCGTGTGGATCCTTGTATTATACTATAGCACGTGAGTTATTTATGCTGATCCAGATATTTATACTATGGCATGTGAGTTGTCCATGCAGCACGTGAGTTGTCCGTGCGGATCCAGATATTTATACTATGGCACGTGAGTTGTCCGTACAGCACGTGAGTTGTCCGTGCAGATTATAGCGCTTGGGTTATAGGAGCCCCTCCGGAGTCTGTATACCCTCAGTGAGCGCGGGTACCCATTGAGTGTGAGTGCTGAGGGCTAAGAACCGAGTGGTTGAGTTGTTGTGACGAGTTGAGCATCTGTTGCCCTGAGAAGTTGTACTTGTTTTTCATTTGTTGTTGCACTTAGTTGCTATCTGTCATTGATGTGAAATTCTCTGAAAGATTTTATATCCGGATTAAATGAACTTGAATTGTATAAAACTGATTTGACTTAAACTTTTGGAATTGAAAGCATGTCTACTCTCCGCTGGAATTACTAAAAATGAACTGTAACTGTGTAGCTCGTCATTATCTTCAGTTCCTTATTTATTATTGTTACTTGCTGAGATGATTGTACTCATACTACATCTTGCACTTCGTGTGCAGATCCAGGTATTTCCGGACATAGCGGGTGTTGATTCTCTCACACAGTTGATTTTCTGACGATTTAGAGGCAGCTGTCGTGTTTCGCAAACCTTGTCTCTCCTTCCATATCTCCTTGTTACTATATTTGGTCGCATACTATCATAGACCGTATTTTTCAAACTTGTATTCATATTAAATGCTCATGTACTCAGTGACACCAGGTTTTGGGGAGTGTCCGAACCAGTATTTGTGGGATTTTGTATTGTATTTAAATATTATATTTTTCAAACTTAAAGAAAATCGGAGGTTATTGATATTATCGACTTGCCTAGTTTTGAGATAGGCGACATCACGACAGGTCAAATTTTGGGTCGTGACAGGTATTTTTTAAATTTTCATTTAAAAGTCACTAAGAGAAGCATAATGAAATAAAATACGTACTTTTATATGACTTAGCAAAACTCTTTAGATATTTTTACTATTTAAGGAGTGATGAATTAAGAATACATGAAAGATGGCCAGAGTATAGATCCATCAACTATTCTACGGTAATGCAAAAGAAATTAAGAAAAGAAAATATAAATCACACGAGTAGAAAGATATTAAGCAAGTTGGGACTCAAAAATAAAGTCTATAGAAGATTAAATATTTGAAAATATAAATTTAAATCATACGAAAGGAAACATATTCAATATATTATAGTTTGCTACTCTCGCTAGAATACGTTGTGTATTGCTAGTGAATATGCTGAAAATAGTTTAGTTTTAATAAAAGTAGTATAATGGGTTTGGGAATTAGGATTTTGAGTCAGTTACTTGTTGGCTTGTAACCGTTTTCATAATTTCAAGGCCCAAGGAAAAATTTAATGCTTTATTATTTTTAAACTTTAATATATAAATATATTTTTTTATGTAAATTTATTCTGTACGGTTCGGTATTTTTCGGTTTATTTTCATAAAATAAAAAATCGTACGGTTATAGATTTATATAAAAATCTACGGTTTTATTAAAAGAAACCTAAAAATCGTTTCGATACGGTACGGTTCAGTCGGTTTAGTCGGTTTTTAAATATCCACTGACACCCCTAATAACTGGTAACCAACAGAATAGTCAAGGTGTATACAAACTTGTGTGAACACACTACTAAGACTAAAGAAAAAACTTGAACAGCATTAGATGGAGTTTCTTACAAGCACCATAAGAATGGCAAAACATAAAATTGCCTCCGCTATTTATATCTATACTTCGTCAATTTGTTCATTGTAAATTTATAAATCTGTACTCTACGACTACGTACTGGAATGCACTTGTAATCATCTCATTTTCCTTTTATTTTTTTTAATTCAAACTTTCTTTGCCTAATAATCCAAGAAAGTGGAAAATAAAATTATATCCCTAGTAGATAAATAAATACTTTGCATATTTTCTTTTTTATAAATAAATATTCAGTTCTATATTATAATTAATTTTTTTAAAACCTTTTTCATATAAAAACATTCATCAACATATGTTTCTTTTAAAATATAAAGTGATTGACTGGTTATGAGGGTATATTTGTAAACAAACAATTCTTTAAGAAATTGTGTAGTGTTTTAATACATCAAACCAAACAATAGATAAGAAATATGTCAGCATAACTAATGTCAGTATAACTAATGCACGCCACCCTATTCTGCATTATTCTTATGCACCCTACCAAACGACCCCAAGGCTACTACATGAAAGAACCTCAAGTAGGATCAATTTATAAGCATGTGTGCTTTTCGAAAATATCTTAAATGGATTTGACCTTATTAAGTTGGCAGAATAGCCTGGGAGGCCCCTGTATTTGTCCAGTTTTGTCATGCCGATGTTCGTACTTACAAGTTTGCCAACCAAACCCTTCTACCCGTAAAAGCTGAGCATTTTAAATCATGCTCATCCTATGTGGTATTTTTTACTGAAGTGCGTGTTCTACACTCGTTTAAGGAGCGTGATGCCTATTAAAAAGGCACCAACAGCCATTTTTTGGTTGTTATCTTCTTTCCGGTTGTTCATCCTCCATTGTTGAACAAAGGTGAGCTTTTCTTCTTTCTTTCTTTCTCTCTCTCTCTCTCTCTCTCTCTCTCTCTCTCTCTCTCTCTCCAACATTTTTTGTCCAATTTTTTTTTCTCTCTTCAATATTTTCTGTCCAATTCTTTCTCCCCTCCCATATCTTCTTTGTTCGTTTCTTCCCTCGAATCTGAAACTTTATCATGAATTTAAAATCCTCTGGCCAATAATTCAGTTCTCTTTTAAAATTTAATTATATGCCTTTTTTGTAGAAGGAAAACCCATCAAACTATTAAAAATACCAACAAACCAAAAAAAGGGTCAACCGAAAAATCCTCAAAAATCACCACACCTCAAAATTAACCCATAAAGGATTTTGAAGCACAAATTATACATTTTTTACCAATTAATACTTTAAAAGATTAGAGCTTTTTGAGAAAATTTAACCCCCAATTTTAAAAATCAAACAATGCAAGACTTTTTTCCTAAATCAGTAATAATAATAATAATAATAATAATAATAATAATAATAATAATAATAATAATAATAATAAGAAGAAGAAGAAGAAGAAGAAGAAGATGAAGAAGAAGATGATGATGATGATGATGATGATGATGATGACGACGACGACGACGACGATGATGACGACGACGACGACAACGACGATGATGACGACGACGACGACGACGACGATGATGATGATGATGAAGAAATTTCCCCATTTTCGAGCTGGACAAAAAATGGACCACTGAACTTCTTCTCCGCCACCTAACGCCTTCAGCCATGGAAATAGACCGTCGAAATTCTTCTCCCACTTTTCGATCTGGAAAAAAATTAATTTTACTCGATTTCTTTTCTTTATTCATTTTAATCTTATTTCGATAATATAAAATGGGAAGAATTGGAAGGTGAGAGGAGGAAGAACATGAAGAGAGAGAAGCGAGATGGGCAGGAGGAAGAACATAAGGGGAGAGAGAGAAATCAATGAGGGAGGTGATTAGGAGATTAATGTTTGAATTTTATTTTTATTTTTATTTTTAAATTTTAATTTTTGATTTTAATTATTTTTAATCTACCATGTGACATGGCATCTACATATTGTTATTTTTTGACGTGGCAACCAACGTGGAGGAGATTGTATTACACGCACTGGCAGCCTCCTGTCATAAGCGTTTATTATACACGGTTTGAAAGAATGTAAGTGTTCAATTGATATGGCAGCCTCCTGTCATAAGCGTTTATTATACACGGTTTGAAGGAATGTAAGTGTTCAATTGATAAATTGTTAAGTTTGAGGACCGGCATGGCAAAGTAGCACAAATAGGTGAAATTTAGGCCATTCTTTAAGTTTCCTAAGAATAGCATTTTGTGTAATGAGAATAACTGACTATAGCAATGTGATCTTTAAATCAAATCTGAAAATAATTCCAAAGCGCGACCGACCAGGTCAAGTTGAGAGAGGTACTGAATGTCTCAGAACCACAGGCCACAGCTATTCAATACTAGGATTCACGCCTTCACTATAAGTAGAAGAATCAAATGAAGAGAAACTCATACAAATATAAATACTCCACCTACAAACTCTACAACAACAAACCCACTAAATTCCCACGACAGGGGTCTGGTCCACCTACAAACTTCCTATTGAAAATATGGCAAATTACTATTGAAAGCAATCACAACATACATAAAATCCAAATAAATCAACCAGCCTAAAATGGCAAAAGAATAATCTAATGCCACTCACAAAATCAAGAAACTATCAAATTCATGTTAACACAGATTAGCCCGTAATTGAGTCAGGTATACAATGGCCAGTCAGTCCATGCTCCAGAAACATGGCCATTCTCACAGACATAAGCTCGAACAACTGGTTCCCCATCATCATGGAACCCAAAATACCTCCTCAAACAGAACGCCGAATGCAGATCCCACGTCTGGTTCGACGAGCAAAACGCGCAATTCAGATCAATCTTCTTCCTGTTACCATCGTTAATCGTCCTCCAAACCCTCGACTGCTTGAAATTCTTGAAAATCCCCCGAAATAGCATGTAATTCCTCTTCTCCTCAATGTGAATACAACCAGGCCAATCACATATGTACAAGCAATCCCCTTTAAATCTACTTGCTAGTAGCTTATTCCCCTGCTCACGGCTCAAGTTCCATACCCCAGATGCCAAATGAGAACAAAGCGATCTATATATTTTCCGCCTCTTAGAAACCCTGAATTCAGCCAAAGGAAATTAACAATTATTTACACATAGAATCAATACGTATATACGCAATTTGTTCTAGTTTATGTGATACTATTTTCTTATGGTAAAATTTTACCTGCACGCAGTGCTAACACCAAATCATAAATTTTGGCTTCAAAACTGGATTCAAATTGTCCCATTATTTCAACTTCAAACTTGAAACATAGATTGAAGTTTGAAAAAACAAGTTTTAGGAGCTTTTCAAGTTTTCGACTTTTCGCTCATGAATCATGATATAGGCGAAATCAAGATTTGAAATTTATAGAATCTGAACTTACCATCGAACTCATAACTCGTCTTAGTTATTGGATTCGCAATTAAATATTTATACACATTTAATGGATTTCCTAATATAAATACATGATCTAAGCAAAAGCTACTAAGTTCGTCTGAATCTGTACCTAATACTCTAGCTTCGTCCCTAGTCACGGAACTTTAACTTTATATTCATGTGCAAAAACAACTTCAACTTTCAAATGCATCTTTCTACTTCAACTTCAAATACTACTTTTTTCCCAAATCTCAACCAAATCATATTCAAACATCTATTGTCACACAATTATGTAATGTTTAACATCGCAAATTTCAAAAGCCTTCACTGTTTTTCTTAAACTACAAGCAAATCAAACTATGTCACATATTGAGGAAGTAACAAATTGCATCCAGTAACTAAATTGCATATCTAACCAATAATTTGATGTAAAGACTGAGTAAAATTTTTACCTTGAGGGGGTCACAACTACGTTTTGGGGCTCCTCCACGACCGCAGGCTGATTTGGGGTTGATTCAGAAGCATCATAAACAGTATCAAACATAAGATCGTCAAACAAAGACCAACCACAATCAGTTACTACTTCACCAGAATCAATTTGGTTATTACTCGACGAAGGCATTGGCTGAGACTGTAAACTACTACCGGATTGGGCCAAGGCCCGATCTAGGTAACTCTCATCTGGGCCGAGCTCACGTTCGAGCCCAAAATCGGAATTCTCCAAAAGAACACCAGCTTGGTGAAGACCAGGGCAGCATACGGCTAGCTTGTAAAGTGAAGCCCAGACCCCAGGTGGGGTGGTTGAAGTAGAAGATGGTGTGCTAAGGAGATCGGAAACAACTGAAGAAATGGTCAAAGAGCATTTGGATTTGTAGCAGATATTGTGAATCATAGAAGAAAATTTTGTAGAAACGCAAGATAAACGAGCCCAGTTTCTTGGGTCATCTTCTAGCTTGTAAAATATGTTGAGAACAAGATCATCTGAGAGTTTTGAGAAAAACCCATCAGAGTACATACTCGTGTTAGACATTTGAAGGTGTTTAAACCAAGATCTGAGTCGTATATAATGATTAAAGATAGAATTTATTATCACTTGTTCATATATTTAAGAGGGGAAATTTAATCCAGAAGGAGGAATTGTAATAGTGATTGGGAAGAGAGTTGAGAGGAAATGGTTTTGTATATGTGGCGGTGGTTGTAGAAAAAGGCAAAGGGGCAGTTTTGGCGTGCAGTTGTGAAGGCTTTTTGGCAGTTTGTGGAGCAGTGGAGGATGATTTTCAGAGCCTGGTTTTGTTAGCTGTTTATCAAGATTCCTTATATGAAAATTTTAGATATATTTTATATACTTGGTCTGTTTTGAATTACGTGTATGAATCCCATTCTTTTTTCACTTTATTATGATCCAAATTACAAGTCTATTAAATATTATTTTATAGGTTTTCAAAGAAATTTATTTTATATTGGTTTGGCGACATAAAAATAAAAGTATGTTGCTTTTTACTAACAAATGGAGTATCAAATAAACCATGTTTCAACTTTGCTTATAATAGTAGCCTTAATAGTAAGTTAAAAGTGGAGAAGGATACCTTGTTTCTAATTTTACCTTTTCCTCCAATATATGCTGGAGTACTAGCCTACTACTATTTGCCAGGATCCATATGAGACTGACATTAAATGAAAAATCGCTTCAGACATACACAAACAACTGCAGATCTTTCAAATTTCCCATCGTTCTAAATAATGGTGGATTAGCCGAGAAAGTGCACATAACACTGCTATTAGAAAAAGAGGAAAAGAAAACTAAGCCACATACTGACATGGGGAGGACCTACTTTCTCCAGTATTCAACATTGCACTTGTGTGGTTCCTAATTTGGCCAAACTCTCACTAATTCTCGTCCACACAAAGATGAGGCCCCTCAAGAAATGGCCACATATATATTATATTCTCTTCGCTGTTTTAGATGAAACAACTGATGACAGTTGCATGCTGCATCGATTTAGGGACAAACGTATCTTCATATATCCCCATTTGCCAACACAAGATCATATAGTTTGCCTCCCCTGTATCATTTGAGTTTGCTCTTTTAATTCTTGGACATCTTAGTTTTGGGAAAAGGTTGTGTGAAAATCAGCTTTACTTTCTTTCATAAACCAAGAAATAGGATTTCCTATTGTTTTCAAATGGAGTAACATTTTTATTTGATTTTGAAAACCAAAATATGTGTTTCAATCCATCGTTGCTGGCGAAACATTTTCTAACCAAACGTGGCTGATCAGGCCAGTAATAGTACTTCACTTAAATAGAACAGTATCGAGATGAAATCAAGTTTTTCTTTGTCAAAATTCAAGCCTGATCATAAGGAAGATAGCTCAAATATATATTACTCAACGCTACTTTAAATAGTATTTTGTAACTTCATTTTCAAATCATTTTTAAACTTCCAACTCAAATGTTCCAATGCATATTTGAAGAATTGTGAGAAAAAAAATTGTTGGCCACATATAAATAGTACAAGTGCTTCTAAAAATGAACACCACGGACCCAGTTGACGAACAAGGACAATCTGCAAATCAAGGAAATTCATAATGTGAATGTAAAAAAGGAAATTAGTTCCATCTCTTACCATCACGCAGCTAGAAAGCCTATTAAGTTCTACTATAATATTGCAGTCTTTACCAAGTCTTAAGAGATACCAACCAAGTTCAGTATAACAATTATTATCGTCTGGTGTTCAATAATACAGAAATCCTTTAATGTAAGCAGAACACTCTTTCGGGCACTTAAGACTCCCCGACTATGCAGCTAATCTTCCGGGCATGATGGAACTCGCAATCACAGCAACCCAAGTCAAGAGATGACTCCAACAATCTTTAACTGTCAAATAGCAAAACTTCCAATAAAATATCCATCCAATCACTAAAATGATCAACATAACATATCACAAGGATCAGAAGTAAGACCTGGATAAACCTCCGCTCCGACTCCGACTACGACTACGACTCCGGCTCCTGCTCTGGCTTTGGCTGGGACTGCGTCTTTTTGGACTTTTACTCAAATGTTTTGGGCGCTGCAACTAACCAGTTGAGAAAAAACAAAGAAATGTAGCCAAAGAAAAGAGATTCCAATTTAAAAAGGCCAGGTATGCCAAAAACAACGACATAGTAAGACAAGACGGATGATCCCGACATGTTTGATTTTGAGGTATCCAGTTCACTTCAAAACAGAGATTTAACTTACAGATGGTGCTGGCGATCTGGACCTTGATGGAGATCTGCAAAATTTCCAGAAAGAACTTAATTTAATATCCCAGTCCTGCCACTTAACAATTCCTCCAACTGCCTCGATTCCACTTCCACATCAGCATGACCATTATCAAAGTAACATTGTGGGCAGAATCCAGAGTGGAAAATATGGCATGTATGAAGCAATGCAATTTAGCCAGTTAAGATTTAAGTAATAGTTCAAATTTGTGCAGTCAAAGAGACCAATAACCAGGAATGAAAAGAATGAACTAGAGTCTTTCTTCACTTTGGTAGAAAATGCATCTACCACAAATAGGTGGTGATCCAAATTCAGGTGGCAGTTAGTTCCCCAGTCCAGCTCCACCATAGAATCCATGATCTTCATGATCCCAATCTAGCACCCACGGAACATTTCACGATGCTCATTAGATCAGAGACATCATAAAGGACCCAAAGTTGCCATCTAGAAAACATCGTACCTCCACAACCAAAAAGAGTTGCAGGCAAGACCATATGCATATCCACTCAAGATCCTAATATGCAAATCCACAAACTGCCGCATATATCCAACATCTATAAAAACAAACAAGGTGACTTTTCATACTTATAAAGGAAATGACAATGCAGTACGTTTTCCCTAGAACACAGTTCCAAATTGAATTAAAGCAAATGAACCAACTATCCCCTCAAAACACCTAAAAAACTTTTATATTTCGTTTTTGCTCAGCCCCAAACCTTTTAAATTTCTAGTTTTGCTTGAACAGACATACACTATCATAGTGACCAGTCTCTACTAAATGGTTGCACATTGAATTGGCGAGCAGAGTAAGAAATCCTGAAATAGCAGGAAATAAATGAATATGAATTCTATTTTCATAGGGGCAAGAAAAAGGAAAAAGTTTAACATCTGTAATGTTCGTACTCATTTGGTTCATTCTAATGGTTTGCTAATGTCATTGCAAGCACTAAACCCCCCTCTAAAATCCTGCCTGAAGCAGAAGAAAATAACACAAATGTAACTATTCATTCCCACCAGAGTATGCAAAACTACACATTACCATGAAATGCAACCTTTGCAAAAAATTTGGCCTACGGGCTACGACAACTTACCATTCACCCGATGTACCACCATTTGACAAATTACCAGAAGACTCATACTGATACTGAAAGGACTATATAACTCAAATACTTAAAAGTGGATTCGGCAGTTTTATGCATGACATGAGAGACAACAGCTTCTCGCTACTATATTTTTCAGAAAGACAAAAGGAGAGGCCACTGAGAACCAATTAAGCAAAGAAGACTAGAGCATCAAGAGTCAATATCAAGGTGAGTTTTTCAGTGAGCACATCAAACTACCAGGATAGAAGATAAAGGGCAAAGTGTATCACACTGCAAGAGCACTTTAGATTCAAAGATCTTACATCAACGACAATTCCAGTGTAAAAGAACTTAAGAAAATTGGAAATATTCTAATCAACAAATAATGAATAAAAGACTTGCAAGAAAAGAAAGGGTTAGCAGAATATTACCTTGAGATAGAACGTCCTTTTGACCCAGAACGGGACCGAGAAGAGACGGACCTTGAACGAGATCTTGAGCGCCTTGAAGATTTAGCTTTAGGAGATTTGCTGCTATGGAAAAGATACCAATAAGGCCCATAATTGCATTAAAGTAAAACCACTAGTCCAAACATAAATGTGTAATGTGTTATGACCTTTTGCTCCTGCTACGACTGACACTTCTACTTCGGCTACGGCTTCTACTGCCACTCTTTCCTCTGGAGTAAGAACGGCTGCGGCTTCGGCTGCGGCTTCGGCTGCGGCTTTGGCTGCGGCTGTGGTCATATTCCTTAACCTACAAGAAGGAGGTTTCTAGAATAACCAAAAGAAGGCATCAACGGTATAATTCAAGTAATAGAAATGTGTCATACCCGAATTGTTGAACGAGAAAAGGCATTCCGAAACTCAGAGTCATCAAGCTTTTTGATCTATACATATGAAAAGATATTAGCTGCACCTCTTAGTCATATAATGGTATATCAAATATTATGAACAGCATCAAGGTTAAGGAAACCAAAAAAAGGGAAAAGAAAAGCAGATGACTTACAGCATATTTCATGTCATTGTAGTTTGTATAATCCACAATACCAGTAGTCCCTGAAAGTCCAATCAAATTTCCGACATCAGAATAAGTTACAAAATAGAAATGACACAGTAATATGAAAATCAAGATGCTTCCTACAGACTGAACGGAATTTCAGACCACCGATTATATCATTAATCTGATATATGGAATGTGATTAATAATTTCACTAACAATCACATCCTCCTCGGGACGAGTTATCCTGTCCTCTGTAGAATCACCAAAAAACGGCTCAACCAAGTTACTCAGCTTTTAGCATGTCGAAGATGGCCAACTCTTTCACATTATCAAGCATAGCAAGCACCAAACTCACGAGTATTGGAAGACAGTACAAATTTTGTCTAGACAAAGGAAGACATATCAGCTTATATAAGAGGTAACAATAGAGAGGGAGACTTGAAAACCCAAATTATGAATCCATAGTTCTTTTCTCTGTATTTTTCCAAGTTCATTGGATGTACCGAGGTATGAACCCACAGTTTTTTTTTTTGATGACCGAGAAATCCGTCCGGGGCCGATCCTTTGGACCAACCGCAGCCTTCGAAACTCGGTGGATAATGGGCCCGCCCCTCTACCCTTCTCCACTTAAATACCAGGCTTTTGCTTTGCATGGTGTGGGGGCTTGAACCTGTGACCTAAGACACAAATCCACCACCCTTTGCCACTTGAGCCAGGCCCTGGGGGCAAAATTCAAAAGGGATGAACCCACAGTTATACTTATCAAAGTTCTACACATCAAAAGAATGATACTAATAATCAGCAACAGTATGCTTGCCCTTAATGTTCTACTCGATTATGAACTCATTACTCTGTGATAAAAAGAAAATTGTATCCTTAACCAATTGCTATGACATGTAAACCACAATGAGCAGGAAGAGGAATACTGTGTCAGTGTAAAATTCTCCATATTTTGGTCTCTTTCCAAATCATATCAGTACAATGGTTGTGCATATCATAGTTCTCTTCTGTGTATTTTTCCAAGTTCATTGGATGTACCGAGGTATGAACCCACAGTTACACTTATCAAAGTTCTACACATCAAAAGAATGATACTAATAATCAGCAACAGTATGCTTGCCCTTAATGTTCTACTCGATTATGAGCTCATTACTCTATGATAAAAAGAAAATTGTATCCTTAACCAATTGCTATGGCATGTAAACCACAATGAGCAGGAAGAGGAATACTGTGTCAGTGTAAAATTCTCCATATTTTGGTCTTTTTCCAAATCTTATCAGTACAATGGCTGTGCATATCATTGTAGGTTCCCATGAGAAACTCATTGCTTTGTGTGTCATCGTAGGTCCCCATTGCACATGGAGCAGTTCTTGGCAATTTAAAGAGAGAAAAGTGAATCTAGCTTTAGCTGCTTATAATCTTACCCCTCCGTTCACGGAAAACTTGGGAGAAACAAACATCCCCAGCTCGACGCATGTGATCCTACATAAGAAACACAGGTTACGAATATTCAAAAATTACAGGACAAAGTTGAGGGGAAAAGGAGGATCTCGGTATGGTCCCTATATTCACAACTCAAAAGACACCAACTCACCTTGAGATCCTGCCACGACGCTGAATGGGGTAATCCTGTAATCTTCACTGAAAAGCAACAAAAAATATCAAACAACACAAAATGCAATGCAATGTACTACAATATACAAAACCATGAGGCACACCTCGATAATCAGAACGTCTGGACACTCCACCACGGTGACCACGACCACCACCACCGTCGCCACCACCATAACGATCGTTTGACGACTGACCACGCCCGCCATGTGCAAGCTCAACCTGCCAGTATGAGCAATTTTAATAGAATCAGCATCCAACAAGGAAGCAACTAGTGAGTTTGTTTAGACAATAAGCTAATACACATTTGACCAACCCTCAGACGGTGCCCATCAAAATCATATCCATCACGACCACGAATAGCATCTTCAGCATCACGAACTTCTTCAAACTGTTAAAGTTTGCCACCAATATAAAGGTCAGAGTAGCTAAAAGGGCGTAGGCAGGCTGATTTAACGAAATATATTGGAACCAAGGCAGCTCAAACTCACCTCAACAAAAGCATAACCAGGGGGTCTTGGTGGAATTTTCAGCTCAATATGTGCTATTGGGCCATACTGCACTCACACATCAAAGAGTTTATAAGTTTCTATGAGCTGAAATCTTAAAAATTGCGGCAGCAAAATTACACACATACACAAGCATTCCGAAGCGTACAACAATAACAATGATACTCCACAATCCCAAACTAGTTGGGTTTCGCTGTAATGAATTCCCTATATACATTCTACTCTATTTGGGCCCACTTTACTCAAATGCTTTATTTTGTTTTATTGTATTGTTTTCTTTTTGTCTTTAAGCATTATGAAATCACATCCAATAATGTAGGAATCCAAGTAGAGCATAAGCACCTTATAAAACAGATCTTCCACTTCACGCTCACGAATATCGCCGGGAAGATTGCCAACATATAGTGTCCTACTCGATCGACTCATTGTCCCTGAAAAAGAAAACTATATTCCCAGTAAAACCAAATATTCTGCCAGAAACACACAAACACAAAAGGCCTAACAGACAAGAATAAGAAACAAGCACCTCTTGCATCTAATTGAAACTAACATCAATTTAGACAATTCATACATTCTTTGCAGGGACAAAAAGGGAACAGGTAAAAGAGAAAAACTTTTACACTCTTGTAATTATTCAGTTGCAAAACAACTTCAATCACAAAAACATAGCTTGATCGACAGGAACAAGACACAACGTAACTTCGCACTTACTGACATTAATTTATACAATCCCAACACTCTTTGCATTGACAAGAAGGGAAATCGGAAAGGATATAAAATTAGAACAACCTGTTTTATGTGAATATATGTGACCGAACATACCTCAGAAGATCGAGAGCAGACTAAGCCACAATCCACAGCGTAGAAGCGAGAAATGTTTGAAGATTAGGGTTTTAAGGATTAAAGGAGTGTGGGATACAGTGAAGCGATATTAGCGTGCTCCTGAGTAAGCATTTTGCATTTCACTCCTTCATGTTTATCGTTTTAACAGTTCCACCCTTGTAGTAACCCAAATAAATGATTGTAAGAATCTACTCATATTCATATTTATACCAATTTACCTAACCCACTTGTTAGATTAAACTGGTAATGTTACTAATTACCAAACCAATGTATTTACTAAAGTTAAAAAAATAAATATTAATTAACTATAGTTAAGTGATAAAAGAGTATGCAATAGACTTATGTTCTGTTATTGTCGGTTTTGTAAACACGAATTGCGGTAAGTTTTTACTATAAATAAATATTTTTCTGTTTTAATTTGCTTAGTATAATTTGTCTATGTACGAAATCTAATCAAGAGTGTGGTCTTAAATATGTCATAATATTATTTTGATTATAAAAGCTTGAAATATATAAATATATTAATTTTTTTATTAGACAAGAAAATACTATCTAATAAAGTAAAGTAGTATGAGTATATTTTTATGAGAGAAAAAAGTCTAAAATCATACATTAATTTTTAATTTAGACTCAAAATCATACATATTCTTTCACATGTAGCACCAATAGTCCATTTATTTTAACAAAATGGTGCACTTTTAGTCATAACCCTAAACGCCATTAATTTTTTAACGGAACCTCTTTATTCCCTACGACGGATTAGGAGGAGCTAAATTCTATGAAAACCAAGTTGACTTTTGGAAAATTCGAGATATTGCCGAGGTTTTCTTCACAAAGTTTCATCATCTTTTCAATAACGGTTCTCACCTGATTTTCGAGCTCTTTGACTGTGTTGGAATAATCAACCTTCTTTTAATTTTATTTTTCTCTAGCGTGCAGCGTCGCTTGAACCAAGAGCTTATCAAGATTGATAGATATCATCAGCTTTGTATACTATATTAATATGAGTTTTTCCGACAAACTTCTTCCAGTGCTTGTTGTTGCTTTGAGTTTTTGCGTCATCCTCTATAGCTAGGAAAGCATTGAGGTTTTTAACATTTTTTCACCAGACGTTCAAGCTCTCCCTTTGCACCGGCAATTAGCTTCACGTTTTAACTTATTGTCTGCAACAGGTTTTCCAATAAAAGATTGAGCACTGCACTTATTATCTTTCTTTCTTTTGGGTAAGCAAGAATATAAATGAAATACTAGATAGTTTCTCAGCTCTTAGACTTTCTTTAGATATATATAGCTGTTATTCATTTGGAGGGAACAAGAATTATGTGACAGGCCTCTGTTAAAAAACTAACGTTGTTTAGGGTTATGATTAGGGGTGTTCGTGGTTCGGTTTAGGTCGGTTTTTTCCTAAAAAGAAACCAAACCAAGTAAGTTTATTTTTCAAATATTGGAAACAAACCAAATCAATTAAGTCGGTTTTTTATCGATTCGGTTTTTTCGATTATTTATCGGGTTTTTTCTTAAATATGAGACATACACTACCAAACGCATATTACGGCGACCATATTTTCAACGTAACACTATCAAATTAATTGTTCTTTGAAAATCTATCATTTACCAAGATATATTGATGATAATTGAATCAAATATTGATGAATAATTTAAGTACTCAATTAAAAATCGATTATTTTTTACATGAAATAAATTCTTGTACTTAGCAAAAGAAAACTACCAATCAAACTAGAATGTAAATACAAAGAATTAGATTATTATAATAGCAAAGAACTAGACTAAAAATATAAATGACTAATATATACCGTAAAATTTTAAAAACTTTATATAAAAATATACATATATATATATAGGTGTAATAATAAATTTAAATAGCTACTTTTATAGTCGGTTTGGTTCGATTTTTTGAGTTTTTATGAACACCCCTAGTTATGATTAAAAGTGCACCACTTTATTAAAGTAGATGGACTATTAGTGCTCTGTGTGAAAGAATATGTATGATTTTGAGTCTAAAGTCGAAAATAATGTATGATTTTGAGCTTTTTATCATTTTTATGAGTACTATAAAAGTTTAAGTTATATCAACTGAATATATAAAAAATATTTACATTACCACGTAACTTAAAAAAGTAAATAGAAATCACTTAATTTAATAATCACATTGATATAATATAAACAATTAATAAATAACATGTCATAAAAAATCTGATTGTGTGCGGGTAAAATCGGGGGTAAAGTTACCCCTGATTTTACGACAAAGAAACGAGAAGACAGTGCGGTCCGATGTAGCATCGAATAAAGCCGGGGGATCCCACATATCAGAGTCCGGGGAGGACGAATGGTGCGCCAAGAATCGTACATGGCCAAACATGGGAAGGATCGAGTTCAAGCAAAGTGAAGAACTAAGGCTAAAGGAAAGACGGTTAGAAAGGACAAACGAGGGGCCGAAATATCCGCCCTCAACCGGATATTATGGCATAAATCTCGCCCAATATCAACTGCGTACCACGATTTACTAGAAGAGAAAGATTTTTACCTTATTTAGATTTGTACTATTGAAACTCCCTCACTATATAAAGGGGAGAACCCTTTCATTTTTCAACCACTGCTTGCACGCATATGAAAGCAATAAGGTTTATTTTTGTTCTCTAACTATTGTCCAAAGTGTTTTTCAACTGCTTATTTATTTAGTTGCAACCGATCTCGTCTTGAGGGCTTGATCGGAATCAATTTTCAGTGTTCAACTTAAAGCCAGGCTCAATTACCCATCGCGTTTGGTTTGATCATTATATTTTCCTTTAATTCAATTATTTGTTGTTCTTAGTTCATTCATGTTAAATTAAATCAAGTATCCTTTAAATCGTATACAAATTCAATTGTTACTCATTTTAAGGGTAAAAAATTTGACGCTCACTGTGGGGCTAAGGATAATAATGGTGATTTAATATGAATCTCTATAACACACCTTATTTTACACTTATTCTTTGAAGTCTGATTTCAGGTCCATTCAAAATTTCAAATTCTCAGTCTACTAACTTGAACGTTGACACCGAGTCAGTCCACTACGGTGAAAATAATAACGTAGTATCAAGCAATGGCATGCCCTTTATTGATCCTAACGGTGTCCCAATCGCTGACCCAGTCGACGCCAACTCACAAGTTGCCATCAATATCAACCTGTCAAACTGATCCCAAAAATAGCATTTGCAGGGCACCCCGGCTATCAGCTTGAGAAGCGCCCGAAAGAGAAAGTGATGGAGTTAGCTTACGATTGATTTTTGAAATGCTACAAGATCAGCAAGTAGCAATAGCACTGTAGAGTCAAAATCACGCACAGAACACGGCCGAACCCGAGCTCATTAGAGAAGATGCTCAGAGAGACAAACAGATTGTCACAGAACCAGATGAGTTCGAACCCGGAGAGACTTCCGAGGTGATAAAAAGGACTAATGAAACGGGTGGAGTTTGGCGAAAAGAAGATAGAGACAAATGGCAAGAAGGTGGAGACTTACGATTCAAAGGTCGATCATATCCCGGGAGCGCCTCCAATATTAAAAGGACCGGATTCCGAAAAGTTCATTCAGAAACCTTTCCCCCTGAGTGGGGCACCAAAGCCAATTCCCAAGAGGTTACGAATACCTGATATTCCCAAATATAATCGGACCACAGATCCAAACGAGCATGTAACCTCTTGCATGTGCGCAATAAAAGGGAATGACCTAGAATACGACGAGATCGAGTCGGTGTTGCTGAAGAAATTTGGGAAAATCTTATCCAAATGAGCAATAATATGGTATCATGACTTACCTTCAAATTCTAATGATTCATTTGACGACGCTTTCAAGGTCGAGACGAGGAAATCGAACCTCTTCAAAGTCAAGGAAAGGGACAACGAGATGCTTAGGGAGTTCGTGTCGAGGTTCCAGATGGAACAGATGGACATGCCCCCCAGTTGTAGATGATTGGGTCATTCAGGCATTTACTCAAGGACTCAAGCCCTGAAGTTCTGTTGCTTCTTAATAATTGAAGCAAAACTCGGTAGAGTACCTAGCGGTTACTTGGGCCATGTTCACAACATGTACCAATCAAAGATAAGAGTCGAGGACGACCGGTTGGGGACTCCCTTGGGGTTTGTTTACCCCAATAAAGTGAACTACATGTCTAAAAGAATTGTGGATCAGAAGCCAAGGCCACCCCGAGATCGGTACCAGCCATGCAGCTCGGATAGAAGGGGAAACGGACCCGGCACCACCCGACGAGGAATGATAGAAGAAGCGACCAAGGTTCTAGCCATCGAGGTTTGATGAGTAAGAATGGTTTCGACAGATCACTCAGGGGCAGAGAAGTCCCGAGACTATCAGAATATAACTTTAACGTGGATGCAACGAGTATAGTGTCAGCCATCGGCCGCATCAAGGAGACTAAATGTCCAAGGCAACTCTAGTCTAATCCTGCACAGAGGGATCACAACTTGATATGTAAATACCATGGTACTCACGGTCATAAGACCTAGGATTGTCGAAAGCTAAGGAAAGAAGTGTCTCGTCTATTCAACAATGGGCATCTTCGAGAATTCCTAAGTAAGTGAGCCAAAAATCATTTCAAGAACAAGGAAACAAATTAAGCAGAAAGAACCTCAACATGTTATCAATGTGATCATTGAGGGAGTAGATGTCCCACAAGGGGCAATGATAAAATGCACCAAAGTTTATATCACAAGGGGAAAATGCACTCGGGACTACGTTCTTGAGGGGTCCATCTCGTTTAGCGATGAAGACGCCGAGGGTATGATTCAACCCCATAACGATGTATTGGTAATATCCGTACTTATTAATAAATCTCGAGTTAAGCGTGTGTTAATTGATCTAAAAATCTCGGCCAACATCATCCGATGGAGAGTCGTGGAACAACTGGGGTTATTGGACCAAATTGTATAGGTAGTACGAGTATTGAACGGGTTCAACGTGGCATGAGAGACAACGAAGGGTGAAATAACCCTACCGGTAAACACGGCTAGGACCGACCAGGAAACAAAATTATATTCAATCGAGGGGGGCATGAGATACAATGCCTTGTTTGGGAGGCCATAGGTCCACAGCATGAGAGCGGTGCTTTTGACCTTGTATCAGGCATTGAAGTTTCCTACCCCAGGCGGAATTAAAACGGTCTACGGGGAACAACCGGCCGCAAAGGCAATGTTCATTGTCGAGGAAGTGATCCCAGTGCCCGCAATCAAACATCACAAGGTGAGGTACTGGTTGAAGAGAAATGCACCAAATAGCAATCACCGGTCCTGACCCCGACCGGGCCGGAGAAACAAGAGGAACACTTAACGAATAAGGAAGATAATTTTGGGGTCCCGAGATCCTTCATAGCACCTGATGATATCGATGCCTCCAAATCGACGATCGAGGAACTGGAACATGTCATACTAATCAAGTATCTGCCAAACATAAAGATTTATCTGGGCACGGGGTTAACCCCAAGCTCAAGAAAAAACTTATTGATTTTATTAAAGCTAATGTCGATTGTTTTGTCTGGTCTTACTTAGATATGACAAGGATCCCGCCGGAGGTGACAATTCAAAAGTTAAGCTTGGATCCACAATTCTACTCGGTCAAACAAAAGAGGAGGTCACAGTCCGAAATCAAACACGCATTAATCAAAGACGACGTATCTAAACTTTTGAGAATAGGTTCCATTCAGGAAGTTAAATACCCGGATTGGCTAGCTACTGTAGTGGTCGTACCTAAAAAAGGAAACAAACTTAGAATATGTGTGGATTATAAGGACTTGAACAAGGCATGCCCGAAGGATTCGTTTCCTTTGCCTAACATAGACCGAATTATCGATGCAACGGCCGAGCACGAGACGTTGAGCTTTCTCGATGCCTATTCCGGGTACAACCAAATACAGATGGACCCGAGTGACCAAGAGAGGACTTCTTTTATAACTAAATTCAGCACCTATTTTTATAACATGATGCTTTTCAGATTAAAAAAATGTCGGTGTCGCATATCAACGCCTAGTTAACCGAATGTCCAAGGAACAAATAGAAAAATCAATAAAGGTTTATATTGACGATATGTTAGTTAAGTCCCTGCGAGCAGAGGACCATTTGAAACATTTGCAGAAAATCTTTGACATACTGAGGAAATACAATATGAAGCTGAACCTAGAGAAGTGTGCCTTTAGAGTCAGCTCGGGCAAGTTTCTCGGTTTCATGGTATCTAACCGGGAAATAGAGATCAACCAGGACAAGATAAAAGCATAGAAGATATTACCATAGTTGACAACGCCAAGGTGGTACAGAGACTGACCGGGCGGATAGTCACACTAGGCCGATTTATTTCGAGATTATCGTATAAAAGCCACCGATTTTTCTCATTACTAAAGATGAATAATAACTTCTTTTAGACCCTAGAATGTCAATAGGCTTTAGAAGAACTCAAACGATACCTATCAATCCCTCATTTGTTGCACGCCCCGAAGCCGAACGAGCAGTTATACCTCTATTTGGCAGTCTCCGAGGTCGCGGTAAGTGGTGTCCTGGTCCGAGAAGAAGGTACGCAGTTTCTTATCTATTATGTTAGTAGAACCTTAGGTGATGCCGAAATGAGGTATCCGCACTTAGAGAAATTAGCGCTCGCCTTATTAAGCGCATCTAGGAAATTAAAATCGTGCTTTCAGTGTCACTCCATATGTGTCGTGACCTTGCACCCGCTAAGGAATGTTATGCATAAACTCGAGCTCTCAGGTCAACTTGCAAAATGCCCTGTAGAAGTTAGCGGGTACGATATTGACTACAGACCCTGAACTATTATAAAGCCTCAAATTTTAGCAGACTTAGTGTCCAACTTTAACCCGGCCTTGATCCCCGAGGTCAAGAAAGAATTATTACTTGCCTCGAGGGCTAGCTCGGGGGTCTGGACCATATTCATAGACGTTGCTTCTAACACGAAAGGGTCCGAGTTGGGAATCATATTAAAACCACATACGAGTAATGTAATAAGGAAGTTTATTAGAATTGTGAAATTAACTAACAACGAAGCCGAATATGAGGGTATGATTGCAGGTCTAGAACTAGCTAAGAGACTGGGGGCTAAGTGATTGAAGCCAAACATCACTCTCTCCTCGTTGTTAACTAAGTTAAAGGGACATTTTAAGTAAAGGAATACCGGATGCGGAGATACTTGGATAAGTTGCAAGTAACATTACATCAATTCAAGAAACGGATATTACAACATGTACCCCGAGATCAGAATAATGATGCTGATGCATTGGCTACTCTAGGGTCGTCAGTCGACTCCGATGGATTCAATTCCGGAGCGGTGGTGCAATTGATGAACTCGGTGATATAGGAAGGTCACGCCGAGGTAAACTCAACAAGCTTAACTTGGGATTGGAGAAATAAATACATAGATTACCTTCAGAAAGGGAAATTACCACCGGATCCCAAAGAATCAAGGGTCCTGCGAACTAAGGCTGCCAGGTTTAGCTTGGTTAGAGGAAAACTATAACAAAAATCGTTCTTCAGACCGTTAGCGAGATGTTTGGGTCCCGGGGAGACCGACTACGTGATGAGGGAAGTCTATAAGGGTACTTGCAGAAACCATTCGGGAGCAGAATTTTTGGTTCGAAAATTGATCAAGATCGGTTATTACTGGGACGAGATGGAAAATGATACGAAAGACTTTGTTCAAAAGTGTAACGAATGTAAAAGGCACGCCCCGATGATCTACCAACCGGAAGAGATGTTTCACTCGGTCCTTTTCCCTTGGTCATTCATGAAATGTGGAATGGATATCGTGGGTCCCTTGCGCGGGCACCCGACAAAGACATTACATCTTACTTATGACCAATTACTTCTACAAGTGGGTCAAAGCACAAGAATTCGAGAAAGTTAGGGAAAAGGAGGTCATCGACTTCATCTGGGATCATATAATATACCGGTTCAGGGTACCGACCGAGATCACGTGTCACAACGGGAGGCAATTCATCAACTACAAGATTAATAAGTTTTTAGAAGATCACAAAATTATAAAGATTTTATCAACACGTTACCACCCAAGGTGGAATGGTCAAGCGGAGTCAACAAACAAAACTATACTGCAGAACCTAAAGAAGAGATTGACCGACTCAAAATGAGAATGGATAGAAATTTTGCCGGAGGTCCTATGGCCATATCGAACAATTTCGAAGTCGAGCAGTGGTAAAACAGTGTTCTCTCTAATCTACGGCGCAGAAGCTTTGATACTAGTATAGGTAGGAGAACCGAGCCTGAGTTTCCAATATGCTATGGAGGCATCAAATGACGAGGCCATAACCACGAGCTTAAATTTAGCAAACGAAAGGCGAGAAGCCGCCCTAGTCCAGTTAGTGGCCCAAAAGCAACGAATGGGGATATACTATAACCGAAGGGAAAACCTTCGACATTTCCAAGTCGGGAACTTTGTATTGAGGAAAGTTACACTACATACCAAGACCCCTAATGACGGAAAACTAGGCCGGGAAGGACCGTATAGAGTCACCGGTATAACCGGAAAGACTCATACCAGCTCGAGTCCGACAATTGTGTACAACTACCTAATAATTAGAATGTGACTCACTTAAAGCGATACTACTGCTAAGGTATGAACAGAATCATCTTTGTGGTTTATTACGCTTTGAACTAACCCGTGCATGTACCCAGTCGGAGTCAAATCTAAGGATTAGGTCTGAAAGCACGTGTTGCACGGTTTTTCCCTTAGACCGGTTTTTTTTCGAAGTGGATTTTACGGTAAAGTTTTTAACGAGGCAACCGTAAGCGTGCTACCCTAGTTTTGAAGATCGATCTAAGACTGGGGACTGCAGATCGTCCATATAATATCAATTGTATTCGATCCCTCAAAATTTAGTCTCGGATACTAGGGGGCCATCACACCCTAAGTAAAGAACCGAAGTCCTACGTTCGGAAATTTAGATGGCATTCGTATTCGATATTGAAAGACAAGGCTTGAATATTAGGATTAATTGTAAGGGTCAAAACACAAGTTGTAAGTCTTAAAATAAGTAAATGCAGAAAAAAGGACACAATGTATAACCATATATATATATA
>AWOL01S0022773.1:4482-42219 GCA_000715115.1 Nicotiana otophora
AGGCCCCTATTGGGCAACCTCTGATCAGATGGTAAGTTATATATACCGAGCCTACTGTGGCCGAGCGTCTATGAGAGAGCCCAGGATGGCTGAGATACAGAGCCCAGTATGGCTGAGCGCCTATGAGCGAGCCTACTACAGCCGAGCAGTTACACGTACCGAGCCTTATAGGGCCGGACATTTATTTTACTTACTATATTGAAGGAGTTTAGTCACTATCAGCAGGTAAGTATATCTCTAGATCATCTTTGGCTTCCAGTTATTATATTATCAGTTCAGTTTCAGTTTTCAGTTATGTTATTGCGTTATATACTCGGTACATTATTTCGTACTGACGTCCCTTTTCCGGGGCACTGCATTTCACGCATGCAGTTTTAGATAGACAGACGGGTAGACCTCCTCAGTAGGTGTTTCCAGAGTTTAGCCTGATCGGTAAGCTCCACATCCTTCAGAGTTATCGGGTCTAGGGTTTTGTGTGCATCTTATGTATGTTTTTATATATATATTATGGGTAGGTCGGAGCCCTGTTCCGATCACAATATATCTATCAGTAGAGGCTTGTAGACATATCCTGTTGGTTAGTGCAGTATGTTGGGTTTGTAGGCCTGGTATGTATAATTTGGTGGTTTGTCAGCTGTAGTAGCTATGACGGCCTTGTCGGCCTAGCTTTATATTGATGTTTAGTTAGCGCTAGTTTCCATTCAGTTTTATATTTTGCTTTGCAAATTGTCTTGCAAGGTGGCCCCATGGCCAAAGTATGACATTATATGTTCAGAGTCCCTTAGTCTCAATTTGGTACGCCAGGTTAGGTGAGGCACCGGGTGCTGGTCCCGCTCCTAAGTTCAGGATGTGACAAGTCTTATGTAATTGAGGATGCAGGGCTTAGCCTCATGCAAAAGTGGAGACAATACTTAGTCTCGTGCAGGGGAAGGCAGTGCTTAGCCTTATACAATTGAGGAGGCAGGGCTTAGCTTCATGCAAAATAGAGACAATTCTTAGTCTCATGTAGGGGAAGGCAGTGTTTAGCCTTATGCAATTTAGGAGGCACGTCTTAGCCTCATGCAAGCGGGAGACAATGCTTAGTCTCATGCAGGGGAAGGCAATGCTTAGCCTTATGCAATTGAGGAGGCAGGGCTTAGCCTCATGCAAAGGTGGAGACAATGCTTAGTCTCGTGCAGGGGAAGACAGTGCTTATCTTTATGCAATTAAGGAGGCTGGGCAAACATTTTCCTTTGGCTTCATCTTGATGCGGGAAGATCCGCTTCAGTACCAACTGCGCCGGTGTGAACTGTCTAGGTTTGACCCTTTTGTTGAAAGCTTTGGACATCCTATTCTGATAGAGTTGACCATGACATACTGCATTCATTCTTTTCCCATCAATGAAAGCTAATTGTTCATAGCGGCTTCTTATCCATTGTGCATCACTGAGTTCAGCTTCTTGTATAATTCTTAAATAAGGAATTTCAATCGCGGCAGGAATGACAGCTTCGGTATTGTAGACCAGCAAATAGGGAGTTGCCCCGGTTGATGTGCGGACTGTGGTGCGGTACCCCAATAAGGAAAATGGTAACTTCTCGTGCCATTGCTTGTGGTTGTCTACCATCTTCCTCAGTATTATCTTGATATTCTTGTTTGCGGCCTCCACGACTCCATTCATTTGAGGCCTGTATGATGTGGAATTCTTCTGCTTGATTTTGAAGGTATCGCACATAGCTTTCGTTAGGTCACTGTTGAGATTGGCAGCGTTGTCAGTGATGATGGACTTTGGAACCCCGAATCGGCAAACAATACGATCTCTGACAAAATCTGCGACGACTTTCTTGGTTACAACTTTGTAGGATGCAGCTTCGACCCATTTTGTGAAGTATTCTATGGCCTCTAAAATGCACCTGTGCTCGTTTGATCTGGCGGGCTCGATTGGTCCAATGATGTCCATTCCCCAAGTGGCAAAAGGCCAAGGTGCACTCGTTGCATCAAGTTCATTTTGCGGCACCCGTATCATATCTGCGTGTATTTGACATTGATGACATTTCTGGATATACCTGATGTAGTCTGTTTCCATAGTCATCGAAAAATAACCTGCCCTCAGTATCTTCTTGGCTAAAATGAAACCATTCATGTGTGGTCCGCAAGTTCTAGAGTGTATCTCTTCGAGCAGTTTGGAAGCTTCCTTGGCATCAACACACCGTAATAACCCTAGGTCTGGAGTCTTTCTGTATAGAATTCCTCCACTTTGGAAGAAATGGTTGGACAATCTTCGGAGCGTGCCTTTTTTAGTATGATTTGTATACTCCGGGTACTCTCCTTTTGCAAAGTACTCCTTGATATCATGCAACCATGGATTCCCGTCTGCTACTTCTTCAACATGAGCATAGTGAGCTGGCTGATTATGAATCCTTACCAGAATGGGGTCGATGAAATTCTTGTCCAAATGTTGTATCATGGAGGACAAAGTGGCCAATGCATCTGCGAACTCATTCTGGATTCTCGGAACATGTCTAAACTCTATCTTCGTGAACCTCTTCATCATCTCTTGCACATGATATAGATATGGTAATATCTTGGTATTTTTTGTAGCCCATTCTCCCTGCACCTGATGTACCAGAAGATCTGAATCACCAATTACAGTAATTCCTGGATATTCATGTTAACGGCCAAATTGAGCCCCAATATGGAAGCCTCGGATTCTGCCATATTATTGGTGCACGAAAATCTGAGTTTTGCGGATACCTGATAATGTTGACCTATTTATGACACCAAACGGCTCCAATACCCACTCCTTTGAAGTTTGCGGCTCCATCAAAAAACATTCTCCATCCATCGTAGGCTTCGGCGATATCTTATCCTACATTTTTAGTGGTTCGTATTCTCCTTCTACATGATTTTTAGAAAGATGATCCGCTAATTCTTGTCCCTTAACCGCTTTCTGAGTCATATAGACGATGTCGAATTCACTCAACAATATCTGCCATTTTGCCAGCTTCCCTGTAGGCATGGGTTTCTGGAAGATGTACTTCCGATGATCCATCCTTGACATGAGATATGTGGTATAGGCACATAAGAAGTTCCTTAGTTTCTGGGCTATCCAGGTCAAAGCACAGCAGGTGCGTTCTAGCAAAGAATACCATGCTTCGTAGGGTGTGAACTTCTTACTCAGATAGTATATGGCATGTTCTTTCCTTCCCATCTCATCGTGTTGTTCTAAGACACAACCGAAATCCCCATCTAATACGGAGAGATATAGTAGCTGTGGTCTACTACGTTCTGGCGGGACCAGGACTGGCGGTGTGGACAAATATTCTTTGATTCTATCAAAAGCTTTCTAACAGTCTTCAGTCCAACTGGTTGCAGCATCCTTCTTTAACATTTTGAAGATCGGCTCACAGATCACGGTTGATTGTGCTATGAAGCGGCTGATGTAATTAAAACGTCCCAAGAATCTCATCACGTCTTTCTTGTTCTTTGGAGGTGGAAAATCCCGGATAGCCTTGACCTTTGATGGGTCTAGCTCAATTCCTCGGCGGCTGACGATGAATCCTAACGACTTTCCTACAGGGACCCCGAAGGCACATTTGCAGGATTTAATTTCAAATTGTACCTCTGAAGCCGATCAAAGAACTTCCTCAAGTATGCTATGTGATCTGTACTCTTCTTGGATTTGATGATGGCATCATCCACATATACCTCTATCTCATTGTGTATCATGTCGTAGAAAATAGTTGTCATAACCCTCATATAAGTGGATCCATCATTCTTCAGACCAAACGGCATCATTTTATAGTAGTACACCCCCCACGGAGTAATAAAGGCTGTCTTTCTGGCATCCTTTTCATCCATCCAGATCGGATGATATCCCATGAAGCAATCCACAAAGGATTGGAGTTCATGCTTGGTGCAGTTGTCGATCAGTATGTGTATGTTTGGTAAAGGGAAATCATCTTTGGGACTTGCTCTGTTTAGGTCCCGATAATCAACGCATACTCTGACTTTCCCATCCTTCTTCGAAACTGGCACGATGTTAGCCAACAAAGTTGGATATTCAACCACTCTAAGAACCTTAGCTTTGATATGCTTGGTGACTTCTTCTTTGATTTTTAGACTCATCTCTGGCTTGAACTTTCTAAGCTTCTGCTTTACTAGCGAACACATTGGGTTGGTGGGTAGTTTATGAGCCACTATGGACATGCTCAAATAAGTCATATCATCATAAGACCATGCGAAAATGTCTTCATATTCTTTCAGGAAATGGGTGTATTTTTCTTTCTCTGATGGTGACAGGTAAATGCTTATGCGAGTTTCATTGACTGTTTCGGAATCTCCCAAGTTGACTATCTCAGTTTCGTCCAGGTTGAACTTAGGCTTGTTCACAAAATCTTCAACTTCTCTAACGATTTCCTCAGGTATTATATCCTTTTCTTATATTTCTTTCGAGTCACTATCCTTATGTTGCGTTGTCTCATTACATGTCACAGTTGTTGGTTCATCACGAAATGAAATAATAATGTTGTAGAGAGAAAAATGTAGAGAATAGTAATAAATAATAAAATAGCAAATCATTGATAATTATCAAGATGTCAAACAAAAGCGATTTTCAATGATTCAAACAAATGTTTCAAAACAAAAAAATGTTTTAAAAATTCTCATAAGAAGTATTTTAAAAATAAATGACACTAGCAGGCACGCTACCCGGAACTCGGCAGGCCCTTGATGGTGTGGTAGTTCAGTTCCTAAGAAGATCTCCCTTCTCCACTGTCTGGAGGACGAGACCTTCTTCCTCTTCCTCCTTAACTATTACACTGCAATCCATGTCTTCATCTTCAAAGAATAGATTCCTTAAACCAGCTAGCGCTTCATCTTCTTCGGATCCCCACATCATATCAGCCTTATGGAAGGATTGGCTCAAATGTCGTATCGGCTGCTCGAGAGGGTAATAAGGATCATGCCATGATGGTGACCAATTCTGATACTCGTGCCAGGTGTATTGATATCCCAGTCCAAAGGTCATGTCGTGACGTTTTAACTGTATTAATTTGGTGATCCCTTGGAGATTCTTGCCGAGACCTTTGTCGGGTTCATACCATGTCCATGCCAATATGCTTTCTATTTTTCTACTCCACCATCTATCCTTCTCGATCACGTTAACACGCTCAATGCGATGGTAAGTCTCTCGCCTTAACTTCCTTCTATTCTCCACAACCGGGACAGTTTGGTTGGTGTAAATAGGGTTACTCCCGTCTCCATGAATGATCACTTCAAAATGATTCCATTCGAACTTCACAGCCTGATGTAGAGTAGATGCTACAGCCCCAACGACGTGTATCCAAGGTCTTCCCAATAGCAGCTTGTATGAGGCGGATATGTCGAGCACTTGGAATTCAACATCAAACCAAGTTGGACCCATTTGTAAGCAGAGGTTGGTTTCTCCGATTGTGGCCCTTTGAGACCCATCGAACACTTTTACATTCATAGTTCCTGCTCGTATCTCATGCAAACCTTTACCTAACCTCTTCAAAGTAGTTAACGGGCAGATGTTGAGAGTTGAACCCCCATCTATCAAGACCCTGGCAATGAATTTGTCTTCGCACTGTACTGTGATATGCAACGCCCTGTTATGGCTCAACCCTTCTGGTGGCAATTCATCTTCGTGGAAAGTGATCTTATGGCTTTCCAATTCTTGTCCTACCATGTTGGCCATCTCTACTGGTAATGTTGTTGGGTACATAAGCCTCATTCAACACTTTCATCAACGCGTTCCTATGTGCCTCAGAATTCTACAGCAGTGATAGAATGAATATCTGAGCAGGAGTTTTGTTCAAATGATCAACCACAAAAAACTCTCTTGCTTGCACCTTTCTCCAAAGATCCGTCGGGCCAGTTTCAATGATAGGCTGCCTGGAAGCGGCTTCTTTACTTGTTCCCCCCAAATGCTCTGGCGTGTAAACCCTACCAGTTCTGGTCATCCCTTGTGCTGCACCAGTTTCTTCCATTTTCCCCTTTCCTTTCCTTCTCGCTTCTACAGTATAGTCCCAGTGCACAACATTGGAATTAAAGGATGGTGTGGGTGCTACCATTACGGTGAATGGTGAGGTCACTTCTACTTCGAACGGAGTTGGCGTGGCTGAGGGCGTTGTTACTTCAACCTCTAACGGAGTCGGTGCGGCTACCTCAACTTCAATCGGTGACTGTATCTGTACCACAATAGGCGTGAGAGTGACTGGAGGCATTTTAGGATCATCCTCTTCTCGAATGAGCCCAATTGACCCCTCTGGGTCCCATTCTTCATCAGTTTCTATCACATTTACTCCCTTGCCCCTGTGATCCATGAGGGGATTGTTGCGGACGTTAGGTACAGTCTCCTTTGCCTGTATAACTTTGGTATCAATCAGCATCTGGATCTTATCCTTCAGAGTGTAACATTCATCAATAGTGCGACCCTTCATGCCCGAATGGTAGGCACATGTCTTATTCAGATTGACCCATTGAGAGGAATTTTCTATGGCAACAACGGGAATGGGAGTGACATATCCGGCAGCTTTCAATCTCTCATACAGCTGGTCAATAGGTTCGGCAATAGGAGTGTAATGTCTGGGCGGCCTACGGTCAAAATTTGTCCTGGGTTTTTGGTAGTTTTGGCGGGCTGGTGGTGAGTGGTAATATGCTGGCTGAGTGTTGTAAGTGTGGTAGGCGGTAGTGGGTTGTTGATATCTAGGAGGTGAAGGCTGATATGTGGGTGGAGGTGTTTGGTATGTGAGAAGCGACTTCAGACCTTGGGCTACCATCATAGTCCCTACTTCCTTCTTTTTAGATATACCCCCCGACTGCAAGCCTTTGTTCGTAGCCTGGAGTGCCTCGAAATTTGTTACCATCCCGCTTTTGATTTCCTCTTCTATTCTTTCTCCCGATTTCATGATGTCGAAGAATTTATGATTTTCAATAACCATCAACCTCTCATAATATTGCGGATCCTGGGCCCGAACAAAGAATTTGTTCATTTGTTCTTCTTCCAATGTTGGCCTTACTTTTGTAGCCTCTGATCTCCACAGAGTAGCATACTCGCAGAAAGTTTCTATCGGCTTCTTATTAAGATTCTAGATATAGAAGACATCTGGTGCATTCTCTGTGTTGAATCTGAACCGATCCATAAAATCTAACGCCATGCTTACCCAATTAGTCCACTTCTTTGGATTTTGACTGATGTACCAGTATAGGGCATCTCCAATGAGGCTCCTTATGAACAGCTTCATGCGGATTCTTTCATCTTTACCAACCCCTACGAGCTTGTCGCAATACGTCCTTAGATGTACCTTTGGATCACCTGTCCCGTCAAACATTTCAAACTTAGGAGGTTTGTAACCCTCTGGCAGTTCTACATCCGGTTGAATACATAAATCCTCATAGTTCAAACCTTTGATGCCTTTACCACCTTCAAGACCTTGGACTCAGCTTGTAAGCTTCTTTAGCTCTTCCGCCATGTTCTTGATGAGCAGGTCCTTCTCGGTGGATTTCGATGTATACGGGGTTTGTTGTGAAGTGTGGGGTAAGGTTTTCACGTATATGGGGTTACTTTGGTGGACTCTAGGGATTTGGGTGTAGTGGTGATTATTGGTTGAGTTCTGGGGATCAGGAGTAGGTTGTGGTGCATTTTGAGGAGTGTGGTAGGTGGTAATTTGTGGGTACTGGTTCGGATGATGATGCTTCTATGGAGGAGTTCGTACTGGTGGAGTATTAGGATTTTGGGGAGGCGTGGTTTTATTGATGAGGTGCGGAAGGATTTTGCGGGTGCTGGTTTTGTGCGTTTTGAGGAGGTGTTGGGTTTTGGGCATTTTGTTGGTTGATGTCGGGAACATTCAGTGTAAGGGAAAGGTTTGCCAAGTTACGGACCTGCTCAAGTTCCCCTTATAACTCCAGTATCTTTTGCTCTAACCGTAAAACCAAGTCATTCTGCGCTGGAGCACTTCGATCATCTGAAGTTTCGACGTTCTCGGCGTGCGCAGCATTGTCTTTCCTGATACCACTCATATCATCCATCTTAGCTTTTCCTTTGTTCTTGGGATCACTTGGAGGAGGAGGTGGTGGAGAACTTCTAGATCTAGTATGATATGCTGATGATGCCAGTATGCACGAACCAACCTTAGGGGATGGGAATAAACAAAGAAAAGAAGAAAAACAAAAGGTAAACAAGTCAGTAAGGAGTATTAAAAGGATATTTACGATATTTAAACATGTATTGCGGAATTATAAATTCGCATCCTAATTTGGGGACCTCATCGTGCCTGAGGTAGGCCTAGCGACATATATCTTTAGAGAAAACTCAATGCCGATAACTGCGTCATTTCATTAATATGATAAGTAGACCAAATCTCTACTAAAACGACAATAATTATAAAGAGTCACTAGTGGCATTTTCCTTATTACAATCAAATTCTAAAACGAATCTAGAAAACACCATTCCTAATCTACTCGGTTCTACAGGGACCTTCTCCAAGCTTGGCTTTCTTAGCCCCATCAATCAGATTCCCCAGGTCGCGTATGTCTAACAGCAGATATGCCATTGCTAGATGTCCTCCTTCATTGCCCTCTGCGTTCTGACAATCCGAGACCATTCTCCTCATCTTTCCCTCAAGTTCCATCAAACCTTGCTCCAAATACTCCAACCTTTCTGTTGATTTAGTAGTGATTCCCCTCCATTCATTGATTGCTTCCATGTCCATTGTTGTGACCATAACGCTCATAAAGGAAGTCAAATGGTATGCTAGATTTCTTCAGACAGACTAACTCATCATTTTTCCTGAAATCCATCATTTTTAGGAAACCTCAAGAAGTACCGTTTTCCAGTACCAATAAGCCAGGGCTATCCCATGGGATCCCAGCAAAGCCTCCTATTTTCTCTAGAAGGGGAGTCATTTCTATATTACCAAAACGGAAGACGGCCCTCTTCTCGTCCCAGAACATGGTGGCAGCCTCAATTAACACATTGTTCGGCTGAATATCTAACAAAGAAGGTAAATTCCCGAGAACTCTTTTCACATGGTTTTTGTCACTTGGCTAGAGATTTTCCCACCAATCTAGCAACAAAGGTGGGATACTTCGAACCATGCCAAACCTGGGGACTTTGTGCCTTATTTCTGCAAAACAAATTAAGTTAGTCGTTTCCCCCTCCGGATTCGACTATTTACACATTAATGATTAGCATATTGGCACGTTTTCTCCAAATAATTCACATATCATGATTGTACCCATTGGGATTTAAGAAAATCCCGGCGGGCTTTGGACAAGGCTTGCCTTAGAGAGTTATTACATGGACAGTGTTCTAACCCATACTAGGTTTAGACATGATGCATGCACAGTTAATATTAGAGTGGGGGTTTCTAGAAGAGTCTAGACCAGTACCCTCAAGTGGAAAACTTGAAAGGGGAAGGCACGGAACCGTCGATTGCACCGCTAATCGACTAGTTTTACCGCAAATAAGCCTTTCCAAATTTAAAAGGGTGATTTAGGAAGAACGCGGACACTCATCAAGCGCCGCTATGGTATTAATTACGCACGAGTGAAATATGATGTGGAGCATGCTTTATGCAAAGATAAAACAACACGTTGTCAAGTATTTTGCATGATGAAGACGGTAAATGCACTATTAAATGAAACGTAAAGACATAAAAAGAAAGAAAAACAAGGAAGAAGTTAGTTCGCGCAATATGAAAGAAATGTAATAAAGAAAGCAATGGTTAGGGGTAGGGAAAGACATGATGTAGCAAATTTAAAAATGATTCGGAGCAAGTGAACATGACTAGAAAATAAAGGAAAATGCAGATTGTAACCAAATTAAGCAAAGTTTTTCATATTAATACAAATTCAAAATAGAGGGAAATAGGGGAAAGGGTGTACATGTAGCCATAAAAAGGGGAAATGGAAGTGGGATGTTCATGTAACGATAAAGAACAAGGAAACACATTCATCAAAGAAGATTAATTCATATAGACCAAGTTCGCTATGGTAAGAGCCTAAAAATATCCCCAGCAAAGTCGCCATGCTGTCGCGCCCCTCTTTCTCGCGAAATTGGGTTTTGACATATAACAACTCTTTTAAAGGAAGGTGTTAAAAGAGAGAGTCGTCACCTAATAGGTTTGAGGTGCGTTAGGCACCTATTTGCAAATAACTCTGGTTTAACCAGTTTGCGTCACCAAAGATCGGGTAAGGGCTCCAATTACCTCGAAAACTGGAGGTCCCCGCCGAACTTGAATTATATGAATTAATCAAATAGTCAGAGAGAAAAACAAGAAGTTTGAAAATAAAATCATTATTAGAAAGTCCTTGAGTAAACACAGATAATTGGTTTAAAGACAAGATGGGAGGTCCTAAGTTTTTTAGCCTAAAGGATCACCCAGTGCAACATAAATAATACTTCATAACTCCCTCGAGGTAGGGTGTTACTTGTATTATTCAGCGGGCACAGACTATCATCTCCTGTTACCCGATTACTATCTTTAAGTTTTTACCTAAAGCGCACTAGTTGATTCTAAACGGTGCCCTATGCGTGCACTACATGTCCCATGCCTATGGCCCAGGAGGCGTTTGGACCTCAATTTTGGATGGTTTCTAGACTTAGCTTAGGCTACTCAGAAATGATAAAACTAGGGGACATACAAAACAAGTTGGACAACTTCATGTAAAAGCAATTAAGGGCTCAAGTTAGCCTCCACACTTAGACAACAAATGCACGCGAACAAATTTTCACATTAAGCGTTAGACAGTTTCAGGATTAAGGCAAATTAAAGCCATTAGGCCCTATAGACATGGTTTCTATGTGACCTTGGGATTCAAACGTACATGTAGTATCATATGCAAGGTGTCATTTTAGATACAGCTTCTAAGCGACTACACAATTGCCCGTTGATTATAGATTATAAGATAGTAAACCTATAGACATGTTATCTAGGTGATTTACAAATCCAACAGGTTTTACCACAGCCCAAAAGTCATAGCCAATCAAATCCAGAAAAATAATCTTCATTTACACAAAATAGCCAAAACACAGTAGACAGAGCTGATCAACAGCCATTTACACAAACTAATTGGTTTATTCAGTAGGTGAAAAGGGAGGGGCAGAGTTGAACAATTAGGATAAAGGTGGCAAAGAACCTTCGACCCTAGTGTGTCAGAGTTCCCAAGGGCTTCAAGAACCCAGGGCAGTGCTCACACTAGGGAGGTTGATAGAGGAGACTTAGGGGAAGGGCTTTGGCTTTCATCCAGCCCCAGAATTAAATAAGAAACAACCAGTGAAAATAGTAGTAGAGCAATAGGTTTGGAAAACATTTGCAAAGTTGTATGATAATCACATAATGAACTCCAAAAGAAAATTAACACACTGTGCAGGGTGACATATGATAAGGAACAAGGAGCATGGGATTGCAAGTTAACAGGCAATGGTATTAGACTGTTAAAACCAAGTAATGCAACTAATTTAGGACTTAAGGGATCATATTATACCAAACACACGAGCTAAGAATTATAATACAAATAGGATCAGGTAACATAGAGAGCGTCAGTTAAGGCAGACTGGTTTTAAAGGATCACAAGTTGTCAGAGGTGCAGAATTAGACATGGCAAGAACACATATAGTGGCAACCATAGTCATAGGAGCATACTACACTTAGAGTAAAGGTCTTAAACAAGTTAAGGCATGCTAATAACATCAATTAATCACTAGAAGTTCAGAATTAAACAGAGAACATGGATTAAACAATATAATCAAGGCAGAACATTCGAATTATCAACAACACCAAACTAAACATGCTTTATTCTACCTAAATTAACTAAGTTAGGTGCAAAGACATTATTAGGCTAGTAATTAGAGGCAGAACCACTCATAAAGAGAGTCAAGGGAATACATTAAGTCGTGTAGTTTCAAAGAACATGTTAACATAAGAGAATAAACATTGCGAGGGTTTAGAAACTAACCAGTGATTATTCAATAAACAAGAAAAAAACAGCAGTAAGGACCCAGAGTCTCAAATGTGTCAAGTTCCCAAGAGTTTTAAGAACCCAGGGCAGTGCTCACACCCAAGAGATGGTCAGAAAAGTAGAAATTCGGTGGCCTTGGCTTTTAGCCAGCTAAGAGCCAAACAGAATAGAATAGTAAATAAATACAGAGTAGAAACCTCAATTTTTAATGAGAGTTTTTAGTGACTTTTTTTCTGTCCAAACAGGGGAAAGGGAACGAGTTTATATAGTGGTAAAAATCAGCACAAAAGTAAGGAAATACAAACAATTAGACCATAAAAGGAAAGAAGAACACATAAATAAATTTAAAATCAAATTAGGAGAATAAGCCGGTAAACCCTAGTTTTGTTTTTAGAAAAAATAAATATCAATGGAATATACACAGAAACGATAGCATAGTACGAATATAGACACAAATAATACTCAAAGATAGAGAATCAAACCTATTTTTGTTCGATTAAAAGAGATCTGAAAACTCTAATTTTAGGGTAAGTAAGAATCCATAAGAAATATTCGTACTTACAAAGGGCAAGATGATGAATGTAGACAGAGTATAGGAAACGTCAAGGATTTGAACCGATTTTGGTTTGATCCTTATGAGATCTGCTGCCATGTTTAGGCAAGTAGTATAGAAGAAGAACCAGTACCAAAGAGAGGTTGTATATGGCAAAGGGTAGCCATAGAACCCATATCATGTGGGATTAGGAGAGATTTTAGGGGGGCGGCAACTAGGGTTCTTAGGAGGGAGAAGGGAGGTGGGATATGGAGGCAGCAGACGGTGGGAAATGATTAAGGTTAGGGATGAGGGTGGTAATTAAAAGGAAACGTTTAATGTGGTCCGTTGATCTCAGAGATCAACGACCATGATTAGAGGGGAACTAGGTCGGGTGGTTAAAACGGGTCACGACCGGGTTATGGGGTTGGGTTAATTGATTTGGGCTGGGCAATCATAAAACTCTTGTATTGACTTAGGCAATCATCGAGTGGTGTAGTCGAGCCATAGTGATTTTCAATCTTGAATATGGTCATTGTGGGCCCTCGATTCTATCCTTTTTAACAATCTAGCTGCGTGAGAGGTGAGATGTTTTTGTTGCAAGTCCAAGTACCTGTGCAAATAGTCTAGAACTTACCCCGAATGCGTTTCTAGGTGAAATTTTAAGTTTTGCTTGGCTTGAGAAGTGATTGTAGGCTCTCCTTGACCCGCTTAAAATTTTTCATGGCCCACCAATGCTATTATCCCTAGTCAACCCATTTGAGCCTAAAAACTTTCTCATTTGATCACCATGTTACAAGCCTTTACCCCTTCTGTCATGACACTCTCTTGGCACCCGAACTTTCCTTAACACTTTTGTGAAACAATTAGCTAAAAATGTAAGTTTGGGGGAGAGATGAGGAGTTTGAAAAAGGTATCAAGGAACAAAAAGAGAAAAAAATGAATAGAAGGAAAGGCAAGAAAAAAGAAAGAAGAACAAAAAGAAAAATACAAAAAGAAAGTGAATAAGTTGAAGGGATTTAAAAGAATAGTAATGATGCAAAGCATGGAGAAAATAAAGAAGGAGAAAACGAATATCATGACGAAGAAAGAGTGATGCTAAGTCTCTCTAAACCCCCTATGGAAAAGAAAATGCCTAAAAAATAAAGTTGGCAAAGCATGAGCCGATAAGAAAAAATGGAGTGTTTAAGGAAAGATGAACTTGTTCTATCATAGCATATCCAACCTTAGTCCAAAAGCCTTCATTGCATTCCGAAAAAGCCCTACGTGATTTCAAGCGCTGAGCTTACATTAGTGGTGATTTACATGAGGGGCAAGCCTATGGTACTTAAAGCCGTACTTGTGACATTCTTCTGAGATAGATGAGCGAATCTTTCACAAATCTTTGAACTGAGTGCTACATTGGTAAGTGAGGTATGCAAACGGATAGTAGAGGAAGAGAAATTTGGGATCCACAATGACCTACATGAAAGAGCAAGCTTCCTTGATGAATTAAGTCAACTCTTGATGCTCAAGTGTCACATTAGAACTATTTGTGCTTAGAAGTTCAACCCATTACTTTGTTAATAATTCATAAGTGTTGTGGGTAATTGTTGGTCCCAATTGATATGTGATTGATGCATTTTTGATAAGCTGGAATAGCTCTCAACTTGTGGAGGTGCGAATTACCTTATTTTCATGAGGATAAGCAAAAGCTTAAGTTTGGGAGAGTTGATAAGTGGAGATTTTGACTACTTATTAGCACCTTTTGCTTTTGTTTTAGTTCAAAAGTGTTTAATTGTGTTCTCGAAAATTGATGAACTATGCTTAATTGCAGGAATAATGGAAAATAAGGCCCAAAGATGAAATCCAACTCAAGAAGGAGTGATCTGAACTTAAGGACGAAAACAGACACAGAAGCTCAGAAGTGCGGACCGCATATTATCATATGCGGCCGCAAATTGTGAAGCAAATCCCATCAGATACAAGTGCAAAGTGCGGTCCGCATATGAAATGTGCGGCCGCAAGACCTGGTCAAGAGCAAATTTCAAAAAACATACATTCAAATTCAACAGAAATGCGGCCGCAAAGGATCAGCTACGCGGCCGCAGCCATATCTATGCGGTCCGCAGAAGAGCAATGTGCGGCCGCACTATGAAATATGCGGACCGCGGAAAGAGTGAAGTGCGGCCTTAGTTCAGAATTATGCGGCCGCAGCTTTTCATTCCTGCCAGGCTGAAGCAAAGTGCAGACCGCACATGAAATTGTGCGGCCGCAGAACCTCCGAAAGGGTATTTTTGTCCGAAAATTTCAGCACTGTATCAATAGAAGAGATTCATTTTTTTAGGTTAACTTTTGACATCAGCAGCCACTCTAGGCGTTTTACTTTACTCCTTTTAGTAGTTTTTGTTATTTTGAGTTTCTTCAATATTACTTTTATCATCTTAATTATTATTATAGGTTTAATTATCACTTCTTCTTATTTTTCTTCTAATTTAAGTATGAGTAGCTAAATTTTCACTAGGGTTGTGACCCAACCCTCGTGTGTAAACTTAATGGATATTTGATTTATTACTTGTTTATTGTTGAGTGTTGATTATCTAGCCTTGTTCTTGCTTTTATTTGAAGAATTAATGGTTGCATACATTATTCCATGCCTATTTGATTTGGTCTCTACTTGATAAAGAGAGACTTAGTCTAGGAAAACTTGGCTAGCAAGAATTGGGTCAATCGAGAGATTGATGAGACCAATTAAAGGGTTGAACCTAGAGATAGTAAAACTCGACTTGAGCTTATTATCAACTGCTTTATTCAATACCCACTTGGACTTGAGAAAGACAAATTGGGAAAAATCACTCTCTGACCGAGACGTATTGAGTGGGTCCTTGAGTGTTGATAGCTATAATATACCCCGACCAATAAAATAAGCTTTAAGGATTAGAACCCATTAAGCAAACACCTAGGTAAAAGTCATAGCCCTAGGCCTTTTTATCATTTGAAAAACAACCTAAAACAATTTCCTAGTTTCATTCTTAAAATCGCAATAGTAGCTTAAGTTAGATTTGCAAACAAAACCCAATATTCCGGAAGTGCAAATCATGATATACAATTTCACGCACTATGATATATACTACTAGCACCCATTCGCATAGCTCCCGGTGGAATTTGAGCCTGTATCTATTGGGTATTATTATTGTATCGACTGTTTTCATATCCTCATATAGAGGAGTGAAATTGAATGAGATCAGAGGGTCCGAAAGATCTAAGACTCCATGCCCTAGTTCACTGCACTGCAAATGGTCAGTGTCTTTCTTTTCATTTCATTTCCGATTGTTTTAATGTATGTTTGCAATTTAGCATCTGTTTTAGGTGTAATGCTAGTTGTAGTTTGCTTCTCACCTTTTGTGTATCCTAAAGAATAGGTTTTAGCTTTACCGCTCCGAAGATCCTTAATGATGCATACAATGAGCATGTGTTCTGTATTTTAACAAAAGTCTATGGCTCTTTTAGTTGTTGTTCATCTACTAGAAGCCATGTTTCATAGTGTTAGAAAGTGTTAGGTGTTGCCCTGATTTTCTTACCATATTTGATTTTCCTATTTCTTGAAGGAAAGGGCATATTTACCATAATTGGAGTTTTCTTCTTGTAGAAGGAAACTATATATCTCCCATATTTGGCTAATCTCTTTTCTTGTAGCAAAAGGTTTTGACTTCTATAAATTGAGATCCTTCTTTCTCATTCAGTAGCATCCATAATGTAGCCATATGGGGCTTGAGAGTCGTGTTTAGGAGGAGAACTTGAGGTATAAAAATTATATATCCCCATTTTATAAAAGTCAATTACAGAGATTTTTGGGAAGTTTAAATTATATATCCCCATTTTATAAAAAATTGTCTCGTGATTTAGCCTCATTATATGATAGGCTAAAAAGGATCATAAAAAACCTTGGACTGATAGTCATACTACTTTGGTTAAAAATATTAAGCAAAGGGTTAAAGCTTTACCTTGTTTAACGCTTGCTAATCCTGCATGGCAAAAACTTATTGAGACAGATACTTCTAATATTGGCTATGGTGGGATTTTAAAACAAGTTAATCCCAACGATAATTGTGAATATCTGATAAGATTTCATTCTGTAAAATGGACTGAAGCCCAAAAAAAATGCTACTGTGGCTCATGAAATGTTGACTATTGTTAAATGTGTTTTAAAATTTCAAGATGATTTATACAATCAAAAGTTTTTAATAAAAAATGATGCTCAATATGTTACATATATGTTTAACAAAGATTTTAAATATGATGCTTCAAAATTAATATTTGCAAGGTGCCAGGCTCAATTAGCCCCTTTAGATTTCGAAATTCAGTATAAAAAGGGAATTGATAATTCTCTTCCTTATTTCTTATCCCGTGAATACTTAAATTAGTCATGAATTTCTATAAAACTTTTCTAAATGAGAAAACATTAATCACTATTTTGAAAGTGGTTAAATTATATAGAGACTTACAAAGTCTTATTATTGATAAAGTTATTCATGACATTGCCGAAGAAATATTTTCTATTCATGATTATTCTGAAGAAATTAGACATGATATGGAAGATTATTTATCTGAATAAATTGAATTGTTATATTTACAACATGGACCCTCCGTGGGCCAAAGGCAAAGGCAGAGGCAGAGGGGGAAGATCATCCCCAGGAAAAACATATTCTCAAAGATCATCATATGGATCCTCATCTAACTCCCCAGTGATACAAATGGAAAAAAGGAGTTAATTAATGAGAAGATATCTCTCAAAGGCGAGTCTTCGTCAATTCCCTCTATTCGTCTGGAAGATATTCCAGAGGACAGCTCATTATACGGTCATTTGCAGGCATACTTAGCTGCTCAAAAGCAAAGTGATACGTTTATTGCCAAAGAGGACACTAATGATATCAAGTCCTATGAAAAAATACTTAAAAAAGAAATGATATTTCTTTTAGAAAATTCTGAGATACAGAGAAAAGATGAGCCATGGAAGATATTCCAAAGATATCTAATTAATGGATTATATTATCCGGGTGAGTCATACAAAACTCGTTCTTATTACGAGACCATTCTTACCAGTACAGGTAGTGCAGAATTTCAGCACTTTTCCGGTTATAGCACGGATGAGAATGTTTATAACTTCTCAAAAATAATTATTAAACAGATTATATCTGTTGAAGATTGGGGAATTTCTACGATGAAAGAAAGGCAGATAAGCCTTAACAAGACTCGTATGAATTTCACATATTGGGATTATATCCAAGCCTTTGATAAAGTGATTTATTATAATAATGATAGACATAAACATACTTGGTTCATAAAGGTATGTGCAAAGATATTTGCAGAACCCATTCCTAATTGGTTCTTAAATTGGTGGTCATACCACGGTCCAACAGTCAAGATATTACCTGACCCATTTCTTATGTTATACAAAGAATGGACTAAAGTTTCGCCAGATTTGAATGAGTTATACCACGCAGATCATATCTGCTATTTGGAAATAATTGACCAGATATATTTCTTTATAGAGTTCTCTATTCCATGGATTCATAAATAGACTCCAGAGCCGGGATTCATTGAAGAACAGATTCCTTGCTTATATAGGACATTTTACAACAATTTCTAGGATAAATTAATGAAAAAGGATCCCAATACAAAAATGTTATACGGCCAAGAACTCTTGGATTCTATTAAAGCAAAAATCCAAGAATACTCAGCAGCTCCCCAGAAGGGAATAATTGATGATAGCTCAGTAAAGCATATTGCTAGAAGAATCTCTTTTCAAGAAGGAGATAAAGATGAGATGATTAATAGGTATTTAGAAGAAGTAAAAAGAAACTTGCTTCAATCTATTAATCAGTATGAAAAATCTGACACTTCAATGCGGAGTGAAACAAGCAACGATAATATTGCAGAAGATTCCCAATCTATTCAATCAGAGAAGATACTATCTGATGAAGCCGTAGAAAATGCGAAAGATTTCATCCAGCAGATGAAAGAATTAGAGAAACGAGGAGTGTGATCAACAATAAAGCCACAGAAGACCCCACTCAACAGTAGATACACTGTTTACAAAGTAGAAACACTGTATACAGACCCCACTAAATAGTAGATACACTGTTTACACAGTAAAAATACTATATATACAGTAAATTCACTGTATAAAGGACCCACATATGGGACCCACTTTACTGTGCATAGATTCTTTATGTTTTTTTCTTTTCTATATATAGGATCGTTCTTTCATTTTGAGAGAGGCATCAGCCAAAACTCTCTCTCTCTTACTGTTTACACAGTAAAAACACTGTATACACGGTAAATTCACTGTATAAAGGACCCACATATGGGACTCACTTTATTGTGCATAGATTCTTTATGTTTTTTCCTTTTCTATATATAGATCGTTCTTTCATTTTGAGAGAGAAATCAGCCAAAACTCTCTCTATCTCTTAAATCTCTCTCTCTCTCTCTATTATAAGTACTACTTTGTAATCGAAATTCAAGTAAATAAAATCTCAAGTTTTCCGTATTCAGGCCTTGCATCCCGGCCTCAAAAGGTATTTATTTTATTTTTAGTCTTTCTTCTAGTCTCTCCTCTCTGGCCGTGACTATGTCCGGCATAGAGATTTCATATCTATGTTGAATATCTAACTTCTCTCCTATATACACCATAAAATATCTAGCCTCTATCAAAATATAAAGGAATTTTTTATATAGTTTTTTGGCTTGATTTCGAGATGGTGGTACAGTCTAATCTAGCACTACTCTTATTGGCTTTGCCTTAGTGGTTCCGTCTAGAAAGCCATGAACCTTAGCCCGTTAAATGTGTTGAAAAAGGGAAACCTTGCCAGAGTCTGAAGTACAATCCAAAGATGTTGCTCATGCTCCTCTCGACTGCGAGATTAGATCAAGATATCATCAATGAATATGATCACAAAAGAATCCAAGTAAGGCTTGAATACCCCATTCATCAAATCCACAAATGTTGCTGGGGCATTTGTCAACCCAGATGACATCACTAGGAACACATAATGCCCATACCGAGTTCGAAAAGTTGTCGTAGGGACATTCAATGCCCTAATATTCAACTGATGGTAGCCAGACCTCAAATCAATCTTCGAAAATACCTTGGCACCCTGAAGCTGATCAAATAAGTCATCAATTTTTGGCAACGGATACTTGTTCTTGATAGTGTCTTTATCCAACTGTCAATAGTCTATACATATCCTCATCGAACCATCCTTCTTCTTCATGAACAACATGGGTTCACCTCAAGGTGAGACATTAGGTCTAATGAATCCCTTATCAAGCAAATCCTGCAACTTCTCTTTCAGTTCCTTCAACTTAGGTGGCGCCTTACGGCATGGTGGAATAGAAATGGGTTGAGTGCCCGAAGCCAAATCAATACAAAAGTCAATATCCCTGTCGGGTGTCATCCCCGGCAGGTCTTTGGGAAACACCTCTAGAAACTCACGTATAATAGGTATTGAATCCATGGAAGGAACATCCACACTAGAATCAAGAACATAGGCCAAATATGCTAGACACCCCTTCTCGACCATATGTCGAGCCTTCACATAAGAAATAACCTTGCTAGTAGAATGGCCAAGAGTCCCCCTCCACTCTAATCGAGGCAATTCTAGCATGGCTAAGGTCATTGTCTTGGCATGACAGTCCAATATAGCATGATAAGGTGACAGCTAATCTGTGCCTAAAATAACATCAAAGATTACCATATCAAGAAGTAGAAGATATGCACTAGTCTCAAGACTCCCAATAATAATCACACACGAGCAATAAACACAATCAACGACAATAGAATCTCCCACAGGCGTGGACACATATACAGGAGCACTCAAAGAATCACGAGGCATAATCAGATATAAAGCAAAGTAGGATGACACGTAGGAATAAGTAGAGCCCGGATCAAATAGAACTGAAGCATCTCTATGGCAAACTGGAACAATACCTGTGATGACGGCATCAAATGACTCGGTCTCAGGTCTAGCTGGGAATGTATAGAAATGGGGTTGGGTCCCACCACTCTAACCTCCACCCGTCGGGAAACCCCTAGTTGGTTGTCGTCCACCTCTAATGGCCTGACCTCCACCTCTAATAATTTGATCCCTCACCTCTAGCTAGCTGTGCGGGCGGTGGAGCAACCGGTGCTGGTATGATGGCACGAGAACCCTGCTGAGATCTGTTGCTCGAATATCTAGGGAAATACCTCCTGATGTGACCTATTCCCTCACACTCAAAACACTCTCTCGACTGCTGAGGTTGTTGGAACAAAGATTGACCCTGACAGTCTGAATAGCCGATGTAGTAACTCTGAAGCACTGGCACACTGATAGGAGTCAAATGTGCACTGAATGTTGGTTGCTCATGACGAGCCCCATAAGAACCATGACCGCCTGAAGTACTGTGAGCTACCTGGAGAGCTGACTGAATCGACCTAGGAGGATGGCCTCTACTAAAAGAACCCCTGCCTCCAGATGAGGCATCACAGAAACCACCAAATTGACAAGGCCTCTTATCAGACACCGACCTCCTCTCCTGACCACGAACCATCTCGATCCGTTTAGCAATATCTACGGCCCTCTAGAAGGAAATATCATCCCCAATATCCTTGGCCATTTGTATCCTGATACTGAAGGTAAGGCCACCAATTAATCTCCTCACTCTCTCTCTCTCTCTCTCAGTAGGGATTAAAACAATGGCATGGTGAGCTAGGTCCACAAATCGAGTCTCATATTGGGTGATGGTCATGTTGCTCTGCTGAAGACCCTCAAACTGCCTACGGTAATCCTCTTTCAAAGTGAAAGGAATGAACTTCTCTAGAAATAACTGTGAAAACTAATCCCAGATAAGTGTTGACGAAGCTGCTGGTCTAGTCAACATGTAATATCTTTACTATCTCTTGGCAAAACTAGTCATGTGAAACACTGCAAAGTCGACCCCATTGGTCTCAACTATACCCATGTTATGAAACACCTCGTGGCAATGGTCCAGGTAATCATGTGGGTCCTTAGAAGGTGCATCGCTGAAATGAACAGAAATGAGCTTGGTAAACTTATCCAGCCTCAACAAGACCTCAGAAGACATAGTGGGCCAGTCATTGGCTTGTGCCGCAATAACCGGCTGAACCACCCCAACTGGTTGGGCTGCTGGAGTCTTATATAGGGGATCCACCTACTCCAGAGTGTGGGTAACGGGAGTTTGTACTCCTCCGCCAGCCCAAGAGACGGTTGGTCTCGTCGGGAATGCACCGGTCTGGGCCACACTCTCCATAAGCCCACCAAGCTGACTAGAGCATCCTAAAGCACTGGAGTGACTATGAATCCCTCTGAGACCTGAGTTGGGACCTCCTCCTCATGATCAATCTGAGGCTCCACTGCGGGTGTTGCTGCTCGAGCTCTAGGCTAAGCTCTACCTTGGCCTTTACCTCGACCTCGGCCTCGACCTTTGCTGTCATGACCCAAATGTTAATATAGGTCGTGATGGCGCCCAACGTCACCATTAGGTAAGCCAACGGTGAACTACCAACTTAATTCTTCATTTTATTATTTTTAAAATCATGAATCTTATTAGATAGAGAGAGATCAATGCATTAAAATCGTAGATACGTACAATTTAATCAAAATATAAAGTAAAAGTGTGTCAATGTAAAGCAAACCATAAACAAATTCTAAAACACCCTCAAAACCCTGTGTCACAAGTGCATGAGCATCTACTAGAAAGTACAACAATAATACAACATTTGTCTTGAACACAAGATAGACAGGATAAAGTAAATAATTATGATGGAGACTTTGTGTACTGTGGCTTGTAGCATGGAATGCAGCTCACCATAAAGTCCCCTCAGCAGCTGCGCCTACGTGCCCAAATGACCACCAAATGAACCTGTCAGATCCTGCACATTTAGTGCAGAAGTGCAGTATGAGTACGTAAATCAACGCGTATCCACTAAGTATCTAGCCTGACCCCGAAGAGATAGTGAGGAGGGGTCGACATTAACACTTACTAGTGGTCTAGTATATCAAGTATAATAAAGTAGACAAGTATGAAATATGATAAGTAAACAATGAGTACAGATATAAGCAAATAATACGGTCTACAGTTGAACAATGAACACAAGGTTCTCAAGTATCGAATACTTCCTCAAATGGAATACGTAATGGTCATTACCACATCAACGGTCATATCTCAAGTCAGGAAGCTCATGAGTACGCGAACTTTTTATCAAGTATTTCGCATGGTTCTACAGAGGCAAGCGGCCCGATCCCATAAGAGTATGATACAATATCCTGCCGAGGCAAACGGCCTGATCCCATAAGAGTGTGTTACAATATCCTACCAAAGAGAACGGCCTGATCCTATAAGAGTGTGTTACAATATCCTGCCGAGGTGAACGGCCTGATCACATAAGAATATGAAGCTTTTACGGGTCCTTTACCCCACTCACAAATATACGTGTGAGTCATGAAATTTAAGGAATTTATTGGGAGAAATCCGTAAGAGAAGTAGAATTTCTTCGACTAATCAAGTAGCTCGTCAAATATCTAAAATAGCGAGTCTATTACTCTACTCGAGTCTAGTCTCAGGTCATAGTGCGAATTGAAGTAATTAAACAGGCAAGAATAAATCGAATAGTACAGTTAAAGCATGGTGTGAGTCTAAGTCTATCAGGACATAATCGGTAATTCCAACATACGCACGGACACTCGTCACCTCATACGTGTGTAGCTCCCACAACGTGTAGCACATAATAAATATAACACCTACGGGGTAAATTCCCCCTCACAAGGTTAGACAAGAGACTTACCTTGCTCCGAAGTTCCATAATCGGCTCCAATGCCTCTCTAACACCTCAAATCAATGCCTAACGATCCGAAACTAATCAAACAATCATGAAAACCAATAAAACTATATTCCAACACTCGTAATTAATCAATTTATAACAATTCTCAACTCCACTCGATAAGTCAACAAAGTCATGCCCTCGGGCCCATGTGCCTGGATTCCAAAACCTTTCAAAGATAAACATTATCCATAACACCACGATCTCAAATATATAATTTATTCCTAATTTCATGCTCAATTTTGTGGTCAAGATCAAAATAATATCAAATCCTATGTTTTCTTCCAAATCTCACAATTTCTACAAAATTTCATGGATTTACAAGCCTAAATTCATATATTTAACTCACAATGTATAGAAATCATTTAACTCATGATAGATGATGAAAAAGGAACTCCAAAATAGCGCCAAAGTTGGCTCACATGGAAGAAAATGAGATGATAATGAGCCAGATCCCGCTCTAAAACAAATATGCACAGGCCCGTCCTTCATCGCATTCACGTGTCCCCGGTCGCGTTCGTGAAGGCCCAATAGTCCACAGCATCGTGTTCGCGTCCAAATCATCGCGTTAGAGATGAAGAACTCGCCCCCGTCCTAGAACTCCTCCTTCGCGTTTGCGTTCGCATTTGTTTTCCTGCGTTCGCGAAGGACAAACTGCAAGCCCAGCAACTCATCGCGTTTGCGACTACCTTGTCACGTTCACGTAAGGTAAAGTCCCCCTGATCCCCATTCCTCCTTTGCATTTGTGACTCTTCCTTCGCGTTTGTGAAGCACAAAAAGGCAGCCACCAAATTCCTTCTTCGCGATTGCCTATGTCCAGTCGCAATCGCGAAGCACGACACCAGCACCAGCAACCGGGAGCATCAAAACACCAAAACTTGGTCTTAAACCACCCCGAATCACACCCGGGGCCCCCGGGACCCCGTACGAACACACCAGCCAACCCTAAAACATGACACGAGCCTGATCAAGACCTCAAATTACACCAAACAACATCCAAATGATGAATCGACAATCAAGATCCTTCTTTTAACTTTCAAACCTTTAAACTTCGACAGACGCGTCTGAATCATACTTAAAAATTCCGGAATGACGCCAAATTTTGCGAACAAGTCACAAATCACGATACAAACCTATTCTAAAGCTCGAAATCCCAAATGGACATCAATAACACCAAAGTCCACTTCAAATCGAACTTAAGAAATTCTTAAACTTTCAAAATGCCAACTTTCCATAAGAAGAGCTGAAATGCGCCCGGACCACCCGATACTCAACCCGAACATACGCCCAAGTGCAAAATCACTGTACGAATCTATTGGAACCTTCAAATTCCAATTCTGATGTCTTTTACTCAAAAGTCAAACCTTGGTCAACTCTTCTAACTTAAAGCTTCCGAATTGAGAATTTTCCTTCCGGATCAACTCCGAACTTCCCGAAATTTAATTCCGACCACACGTACAAGTCATAAAACATGAAGTGAAGCTGCTCAAGGAGTCAAACCGCTGAACGACGTGCTAGATCTTAGAACGACTCGGGTCGTAACATGCTCCCCCACTTAAACATACGTTCGTCCTCGAACGTGCCAAGAACAGTTCCGGAGTTGCCCAAAATCATTGTTTAACACCTCGTACACCTATCCATGCCACTGCAACCCACGTGAGCACATTAACTCGAGCTAGGCTGAAGATCCTTAGCGCTACATTAACCCACAAGACTTTGAACCAAATTCCAACATCCAAAATTCTCCACCCGGTCTGATTCTAACATACACACGCCGTAACAATCTCAACCCATTGTACCAAATATGATCATTCACTCATGCAGAAAACCACACAATGGACCGCATAATTTGTATGCCCATAACAACATCCTCCAACCGTAGAAGCTGCAATTTCACCAATCAGGTGCCCATAGTATACCTCATAATGCGCATATAAGCTCGGCCTCAACCTTCACATTATTTCAACGATGAAAGAGATGTGCACGAACTCATAACCACCCGTCAAACTAATAACTCGTGGAGTTTATCCATTTGACAAGAACCATTACCTCATACTGAACTGACTAGTGACATTTTCTCTATAATATACCTTACATAAATTGGATCGCACTGATTTCAGGTCCAATAACCTCGTCTCGACCAGTACAAGTTGCTCGGGCAATACACCACCTCAAACACCATCTAAAATTCTATATGATGCTATTAATGCACCATCAAGCTACGACTCGAATATGACACATATGGAAGAACGAACTCTGGCAAAGAACTACTCAGCCCGCGTAACGAATAAAACAACCAAACAAAGGCTATGAACCTATCTCAGAGATGAGAAACAAGACACACAAAAATAAGTATAGGAAACCGTACTCCATATCTCACTGTTGTGGTGCGCAAATTGATCCACATATGATACTGTTGCGGCGCGCAACCCGACTCAAACATCATACCCGTGGCGGCGGGCCACCTAATCCATACAGAACAATCAACAAGGAAGTACCTACCGAGCCAAACTGCTCATACCCACAAAATGCCTGAATATCGACCACAAGCACGCCAAGTGCATAAACACAACCCTAGGGAGATGGATAGCCCTATGTGCTACAAAAGTTAAGCTCTAATAAGGAGAATCAAAAAACCGTCATCTCGAAAGCCATCTCGCTCATATAATACCACAAGCTATGCCAGATCACAACTCACGCGCGAATAATCAAGCCACCTTACAACACATGTGGCATAAAGAGTAGCACCTAAAATGGACGACGCTTGGAATATCATCCTCTACGCCCGAAGAATCATCCATAAGCAATGTTATGCTGAATGAACACATCCGGTCTCATGTAGAGCATACGTTCACATTAGATCTACCAACGGACCTCAAGCCGATTCTGATCATCCCATACTAGGCCAATAACCTTTCAAAGATCCACAATGACCCCATTCATGACACATGCAAGCAGCCGACCAATTCGGAACAAACTTCCACATTCCACAATCAAATGAATAGAGCGCTCCTCAGACGTACACTCTCCAATCAGCGATAGTATCGAACCTTCATACCTGATTTCAGTCTCTAACAATTTAAATGACTAACACGTCACACTTATAAGATCTTCCCATGGGATATACTCCCACAACCTTCCGTACCAGGTAGGAAAATTTGAACATAAATGGACATCGATGAAAGTATTTATGTAATGCCAATTAAGTATCCTTCAACCAATGCGCAATGCCGCTTTTACGGAACACCATCCTTAGGCGACATTAAGATAATTCCAGCTTACTCTGAACATCTGAATCTCCCCCCCCCCCCCCCCCAACTCTTCTGAGCTCGCGACATTCTTATCAAACCTGAACTGCAACCTTGATCCTCCACTTCAAATCTCCATACTGCTCACTGCACATATCATGCTGCTACTCAAGAGTATAAGAATTTCATCATAATCTCATGTACCATCAGTATAGTTAACACTTTATAGGCTCGAAACCTTTCACTTAACTCATTTCAAAAGAAGAATCGCCACTCATAGCCAACTTCCCATAACCACAGAAAATGCAAACCTCAAGTCGGGGTCTAAACCGTCATATCTCTTCTAGGATCCATTCACACGCAACCAAGACATTAGAATCAATTACTTCCAAATCAATCGAACCGCGACGGCTATTAAGCCCGCACGTATAGCCACGAACCACTTGTATAGCCTTACCTCACTAAAGAAACTGGTCATTTCCACAACCCTGCTGATTCAAACCATTATTAACTAACTCCACTTCTCCCAATTTACTCTTGACTTGCCTTCGAAATAATAGTTCTATTCAAACACATAACGGATCACAAACTACACTCATCCCGAGTGACCCATATCATAAGCCCACGTCGTCTCCATACCCACCAACCATCTCATACCATCCTCATGTACTCAATAGTATCTCTCATTGATACACCTATTTTGGAAGACCTCCTGCGAATCCGAAGTTGTTCCTCCTATTTCTCTAATATTGCACCGTAGACCCGATGATAACATAGAAACTCACCAAGTATTCTTCACACTATGTTGCAAAACCCAGTCCTCGGCCACATAACGAACCCAAAATCTTTAAAAACCACAATTTAATTCTTGAACCTACTAGAACCATTGTTGAGAATCGCCCACTCTAACCTGGTCCCAAATATATAACCAAACTCTAGTGCTTTGCTAGCACATGAATACCTCCAAAGAAGCAACCGGATTAATTCTTTTCCTTGCATATCACATCCACAATAAGCATAAATTATGAGTCATCCCCAACATCTGCACATGAATCAATAAGGTGAAATATAGCACATATATGTCAAATTCCTTGCCCAAAATACCCTTGATGTTTTCTTCTATTGGTTATAACTAATCTACCAATGCACTGATAGCTAGAAACTGCACAGGCACACAACCACGTGACCTAATCATAGACGGCAGGCTCCCCCACTTAGCTTTATGCTATAATCACACAGATCCAAACCTCACAACGACTTCTTCTTTCTAGTTACCATGATCCCATATTGTTACTCGGCCAACTTCTCGCAAGCTCTTGTTGCACCAATCACACATCCTGAATTATCAGCCACCATCGCACGCTCAACCTCCTAGGGGTCATACCGTCTTCTTCAAGCAACCCAAGCTCACATCGCAATACATGCATCCCATGTTAGGTAGAAAGTAAAACTCCTCATGGGAACCTCATCAAAACCACGCAATCGCTAACCTATTCACAGGAGATATCTCACATGTGTAACCTCATATCGACTTCTACCAATGTCATTGCTATAGTTACATCCATCTTGAAATCAATTAATCTCCCTGGGCACACACTGATCAGCCGGTCGTAAGAATCCTTTCATTCATTAACATCACCCAAAAGTCCAACAATATGTTAGAAACTCGAAGTCGTACTGCATCCAAAACAATTATCGAATACGCACATTTTCCGACATTCCAATCAAGCCCTTCTCGTCACATTCAAAATTCCTAAGCGCAAAAACCACCTCAGAGATCATCTCCCTCGAACCATCAACACTGGAAACGCCGATTTAATCCTGAAGTCGCAACACACAGCCATCTCTGATAACTTTCTCTTACGTTCCATCTCAAAACACTATGCCTAAAGGCAAACAAACGAAGACCAACATGCCGATGAGCCTCAATACGTTCAATCAAGGACGGTGACACCACAATATTAACAAGAATTCCACCAAATTTGGAATATATCAAATCTCGACCGTAGGCAACACCAACACTGGGCTGAAATGACAGAACATCCCTCCATAAGGCGATGATAATAGCCCACTTAAATACGCAGAGAGAAACATCATGCACCACATCTATAGTACCATTACAACTCCTCGATGCCCAATTGATAACAAGCGCTCAACATTGTATAAGAATGAGTAGAAAGGAAATAAAGGCATAAGCTTCAATGGAATCAAATCATACAACGAGGAATCAAGAAAGGGAAGTTCCTCAAACAACCCTGTAGCCTCTCGAAGATAAGTACAGACGTCTCCGTACCGATCCGCAAGACTCTACTCGACTTGCTCATGACTCGTGAGACCTAATGAACCTAGGGTTCTGATACCAATTTGTCACGGCCCAAATATCAAAATAGGTTGTGGTGGAGCCCAACGTCGTCGTTAGGCAAGCCAACGGTGAACTACCAACTTAATTATACATTTTATTATTTTTAAAATCATGAATCTTATTAGATAGAGAGAGATCAATGCATTAAAAATCATAGATACGTACAATTTAATAAAAATAAATAGTAAAAGTGTGTCAATGTAAATCAAACCATAAACAAATTCTAGAATACTTCCAAAACCAGGTATCACAAGTGCATGAGCATCCACTAGAAAGTACAATAACAATACAACATATGTCTAGAATACAAAATAGACAGGATAAAGTAAATAATTATGATGGAGACTCTGTGTGCTGTGACTCGTAGCATGTAATGCATCTCACCATAAAATCCCCTCAGCAGCTGCGCCTATGCGTCCAAATGACCACCAAATGAACCTCTCATATCCTCCACATTTAGTGTAGAAGTGCAGCATGAGTACGTAAATCAACGCAAATCCAGTAAGTATCTAACCTAACCCCGAAGACGTAGTAAGGAGGGGTCGACATTAACACTTACTAGTGGTCCAGTATATCAAGTATAATAAAGTAGACAAGTATGAAATATGAGTAACCAATGAGTACAGATATAAGCAAATAATACTGTCTACAGCTAAACAATGAACACAAAGTTGCCAAGTATCGAATACTTCCTCAAATGGAATACGTAATAGTCATTTCCAAATCAATGGTCACACCTCAAGTTAGGAAGCTCATGAGTATGCGGACGTTTTATCAAGTATTTCGCACGATTCTGCCGAGGTGAGCGGGCTAATCCCATAAGAGTGTTTCATAGAACTACCGAGGCGAACGGCCCGATCCTATAAGAGTATGATACAATATCTTGCCGAGGTGAACGGCTTGATCCCATAAGAATGTGTTATAATATCCTGTTGAGGCGAATGGCCTGATCCTATAAGAGTGTATTACAATATCCTGCCAAGGCGAACGGCACTATCCTATAGGAATACGAAGCTTTTACGGGTCCTTAACCCCACTCACGAATATACGTTTGAGTTATGAAATTTAAAGAAACTTTTTGATGAATACGCACAACGCGGGAGAAATTCGTAAGAGAAGTACAATTTCTTCAGCTAATCAAGTTGCTCGTCAAATATCTAAAATGGAGAGTCCATTACTCTACGCGAGTCTAATCTCAGGTCATAGTGCAAATTGAAGTAATTAAATAGGCAAGAATAACTCAAATAGTACAATTAAAGCATGGCGTGAGTCTAAGTCTACCAGGACATAATCAGAAATTATAGCGGACGCACGGACACTCGTCACCTCATATGTACGTAGCTCCCACAACGTGTAGCATATAATAAATATAACACCTATGGGGTAAATTCTCCCTCACAAGGTTAGACAAGAGACTTACCTCGCTCACAAGTTCCATAACTGGCTCCAATGCCTCTCTAACACCTCAAATCAATGCCTAATTCGAAGATAAACATTACCCATAACACCACAATCTCAAATATATAATTTATTCCTAATTCCATGCTCAATTTTGTGGTCAAAATCAAAAATATACCAAATTCTAGGTTTTCTTCCAAATCCCACAATTTCTATAAAATTTCATAAATTTACAAGCCTAAATTCGTATATTTAACTAACAATATATAGAAATCACTTACCTCATGATAGATGATAAAAATGGAACTCCAAAATTGCACCAAAGTTGGCTCACACAGAAGAAAATGAGATGAAAATGAGCCAAATCCCGTTTTAAAACATATATGCCCAGGCTCGTCGTTCATCACGTTCGCGTGTCCCTGGTCACGTTTGTGAAGGCCCAATAGTCCACAGCATCGCGTTCGCGTCCAAACCATCGCATTCGCGATGACCAACTCGCCCCCAGTCTAGAAATCCTCTTTCGCGTTTGCGTTTATCTTCCCGTGTTCGTGAATGACAAACTACAAGCCCAGTAACTTATCGCGTTCGCGACTACCTTGTCACGTTCGCGTAGGGTAAAGTCCCCCTAAACCCCAGTCCTCCTTCGTGTTCGTGACTCTTACTTTGTGTTCGCAAAGCACAAAAAGGCAGCCACCAATTTCCTTCTTCTCGATCGCGTATGTCCATTCGCGATCGCAAAGCACGACACCATCACCAGCAGCCAGCAGCGTCAAAACAATAAAACTTGGCCCGAAAACTTCCCGAACCACACCCGTGACTCCATCCGAACGCACCAACCAGACCCAAAACATGACACAAACCTGCTCGAGACCTCAAAGCACACCAAATAACATCCAAATGACAAATCGATGATCAAGATCCTTCTTTTAACTTTCAAACCTTCAACTTCGACGAATGCATCCGAATCATACTTAAACATTCCGGAATGACGCCAAATTTTGTGAAGAAGTCACAAATCACGATACGAACTTATTTCAAGGCTTAAAATCCCAAACGGATATCAATACCACCAAAGTCCACTTCAAATCAAACTTAAGAAATTTTTAAACTTTCAAAATGCCAAATTCCCATAATAAGCGCCAAAATACTTCCGGACCACCCGATACTCAACCCAAACATACACCTAAGTCCGAAATTATCGTACGAACCTATTAGAACCTTCAAATCTCAATTCCTAAGTCATTTAAATAAAAGTCAAACCTTGGTCAACCTTTCCAACTTAAAGCTTCCGCATTGAGAATTTTCCTTCCGAATCAACTCCGAACTTCCCAAAATTTAATTCTGACCATACGTACAAGTCATAAAACATGAAGTGAAGCTACTCAAGGCCTCAAACCGCCAAATGATGCACTAGAGCTCAAAACAATCGGTCGGTTCGTTACATCTGCCCCTGGTAGTAGCTGCCACATGGGGCTCCGGCTCCTGTTCAACTGCTGATGTTGTGTGTTCTCGCCATCTACGAGAGAACAAGAATAGAATGGTTCAATCATCAATGATAGAATAAAATCGTACGATCGAGATAGAAAGAAGTGAATTTTTTCCTAAACTTCATAGCCTCTAGAACATAAGTATAGATGTCTCTGTACCGATCCTCCAGACTATACTAAGCTTGCTCATGACACGTGAGACCTAGGAAACCTAGTGCTTTGATACAAATTTGTCACGACCCAAAATTCTCACCCTAGGGACCGTGATGGCGCCCAACGTTCGATATAGTTATTAACCATTTTTAATAATTTTCAAATTAAATGACAATAATAAAACTGAACAGTCTGAAATAAGGTAATAAACTAATAAGTGACGAAATTCAAATACAAATCTCGGAACTGGTGTCACGAATACATGAGCATCTATAATACTAAAAATAAAAGTTTAAAATTAACATAACTGTCTTAATCAAAGTAAACAGCTAAAATAAAGTATAAGGGGACTTCAGGGCTGCAGACGTCGTGTAGCTATACCTCGAGTCTCCACCGAAAAACTGGATCTGAGCAAGTCTACTGAACGTCAATGGGACCAACTTGGGTATCTACACAAGAAGTGCAGAGTGTAGTATGAGTACAACCGACCCCATGTACTCTGTAAGTGTCGAGCGTAACCTCGATGAAGTAGTGACAAGCTAACGTGGGTCACTTACATTAAACCCAACATTTACCTCACTCCGCAATTAACTCAAAGCTCAATAGCCTTGCCTTTCGAACAAGCCTCCAAACCAACCAAATATAGCAAATTATTGACCAAATGATTCAAAATAAACTTTAGAAACTACCTACGAATGAAAGAGGTTCAATTTAGATCATTTTTGGAAAAGTCAACAAAAGTCAACCCCGGGCCCGCTTGGTCAAAATTGAGATTTGGACCAAATCCCGATTACACATTCACCCCCGAGCCTGATTATGTGATTTATTTCGAAATCTAACCCCAATTCGAGGTCTAAACCTCAAGTTTACAAAAATCCTCAATTATACCAAAATCTCTAATTTCTACCATTAAAATCCTACATTTTATGTTGAAATCTTATGAAATGTTATGGGTAATTGAAAAGAAATGGATTAAAGTCACTTACCAATACATTTAGGAAGAAATGTCTCTTGGAACATCACCTCTGGGTGTTTAGAGTTGAGAGTTTGTGAGAAGGGAGCTAAATCTCGTTTTTTCCCTCTTTTACCGAGATACAGATGTCGCAATTGCAATGTCATGTTCGCAATTGCAAACATCGCAAATGCGAGAAAGGGGTCGCAAATGAGAACTCTATCTCAGAAGAAGAGACGTCGCAAATGTGACATTTTGGTCGCAAATGTGAACCTAGAGCCCACGCAAATGCAGAACATCCCTTAGCAAATGCGAAGGTTACCCAGGAACACACTGAGTCGCAAATGCGACTCTGTCTTCGCAAAGCTGCAACTGCACGTTCGCAAATGCGAACTTTCTCCTCGCAAATGCGAAACTTCCCAATCCAACCCGTACTCGCAAATGCGAACACTTGTTCGCAAAAGCAAGGCTCGCAATTGCGAGCCAGACCTCACAAATGCGAGATCTATAGATTACACCAGCAACACTAAAGGCATCAGCTATCTCCCAAAGTCCAAAATCAATTCGTAGCCTATTCGAAACTCACCTGAGCCCCTCGGGCTCCAAACTAAACATGCACACAAGTGTAATAACATCATAAGAACTTCCTCGTATAATTAAATCACCAAAATAACATGTATATCTACGAATCGACCATCAAAACGAATGAACTTTTAAAGTGAAACTCAAAAATACTAGAATCACGTTTATGTGTCTGAATCATGTCAAATCAATGCCGAATTGAACCAAATTTTGCAGACAAGTTTCAAATAGCAATACGGGATAATTCCAAGTTTTAATGTCAAAATTCGAACCTGTTAGCTAAGAAGTCAACTTGCGGTCAACTTAGGAATTCTTTAACTTTCAAAAATGCTAATTTTCGGCAAAATGAGTCAAACCAAGTTAGGGACTTACGAATTCAATTCCGGACATATGTCCAAGTGTCAAATCACGATCCGGATCTACCGGAACCATTAAAATACTAATCCGGATCCGTTTACATAAAATATTGACCGTAGTCAACTCAAGTTATTTTAAAGACAAAAATTCACATTTTCTTAAATTTTTCACATAAAACATTTTCAGAATAAGACTCTGACTGTGCACGTAAATCAAGGAATGCTAAACGAAGCTATTCGAGGTCACGAAATATGGGAATAGAGGCTAAATCTCAATATGACCTATCGGGTTATCACACTACTGGAACCTCCCCGTTTCTTAAATATGGGTGACTAATAATCCTTCACTGGGAGCTCAGGCCCACCAGCTTTATCTCAAAAAAGAATGGGGCGCATATCTGCGATTGCTGATGTTATATTCAGAAGACTCAGAGGGGATGCGCAAGAAGATAATTTATAATACAGTTCAACAATATCAAAGCGGTAAAGAGCAGGCAAGTAGCATATTAGGCCCAAATAAATCACAGTATATACTAAAATTAATAAAGCCAAATAAAGTCAATGTACAAGCTTGAATTCTTGAATTTACCCAGCAGAGTCGCCAGAGCTGTCACACCCCTTTTCTACCCTAAAGGATATGTTGTATGGATTGTGGATTAAAGAGTTTTTTTTAATTAAAGTGACAAATTTGAGTAGAGATTATTTTATTTACAGAGTCGACACTCGAATTGATTTTTTGGTTGTTTCAAGTCACCTTTTATTTGAATCCCTAGTCAAAGGAAGGTTTGACTCTATTTTTATTGGTCTACAAAAATAGGAGACCGGGTAAGAAATTCTGTTGACCGAGGTGAAGGTGTGAGGCACTCCCCGAGTCCGTAGTTCTAGCACTGTCGCTTTATTGACTTAAGCTCCGCTTTTATTGTTGATGCCATTGTTAATTTTCAAACTACGACGAGTATCCCCGACCCTAACTTACACTAACCAAGACGATTATCTCCGGCCTTAGTTCGTGTGTCACACCTAGAATTGGAGCCTACTCGAAGTGAGTCTTCTCGATATCGGCTAAGACGGAACTAATTATCTTTATTTAATATAAGGTTTTGGAGGTTAGATTATGGGAAAAATAATTATCCATCTCTATTGTGAAAGAAAATGTTTTTTTGTAAACTAATGGTAGTAAAACAACTTATGGATATTCTATTGATATTGGACCTTATTTATAATCTTTATTCTTATTAAACTACATGACCAAGCTAGTATACGCGAAGCATTTTAAGAACATCAGACTTGTATCCGTGCCTAAAATTTGCCTAGCGCTTAAATTAATTAAAAGTGCTTAAGTTATTAGATTATTGTTAAACTTTATGGAAATTAATTTGCTCCTAATAAGTTTATTCAACTAATCTAGTATTATTTTGAAGATGGATCAGATTATTTATTGAGAAAGTGGGCCGATTTGCTTATTAGTTGTGGCATTGGGCCAGCATCTACACAAACGAATGGGCAAAATATTTATAGACTTTTTAAAGGCATTGGGCCTGTTGGGCAGAATCTGTCTTGGCCACATTATTGGGCTTCATAAATGGGCACAAGCTAAAAGCCCAATGGCTTTCAACTGCTGACTTGCTAAGACAGCCCACCTGTGCTATATTGCGAGTCTAACCTCCTTTGCTCTAAGCCATTAACCTTTATTTTTAGCTAGCAATCCCAACCACTTATTTATGATCTAGCCACTTTTTACCAGAAAGCAAAGGTCCTAGCAGAGATGTAAAATCTAGACTTTATAATAATAAATTAAAGCTTTCAGACATGGCTCTTTTGTTCTTTTCTTTAAAGAATGGCCAATTTGCACAAAACTAACATAAACTGGCCAGAATTGCGCAAGGTGCCAGAACAGTCTTTAAACACATGCCAGCCTTTTCAGAATATCCCATTTTTACATGAATCGGAACCATATATTGGGTAATAAAGTCAAGTTACACATGAATAGAGAGTATTTAAACATTTATAGATTCATTTTTACACGTGAATCAAACAAGATATGCTTTAACAATCAAAAGCTATCTAGCATTCATTTATCTAGATAAATATGCTCCCAACAGTCAAAATGAGTTCAAATCTTCTTATTAATGTTAAAGTATCTACAACACAAGGTTAAAGAGCTACCTGGGTCGCAGAATAATAAAAATACAGCAGTGTAACGAGCAAAAACAACAGCAGAAATAGCGATGAAAATACCTAGAAACGAAATAGAAAAACTCGGCAAAAGCACTTGAAAATCAGCAACTAAATAAACAACAGCAACAACAGTAAAGAACCAAAGAGACGACTCGGAATAGATCTCGAAAACTCAGACAATTTTCAGAGATAAAGAAACCAAGAAATTAACTTCAAAGACATTTGTTCTTTGAATTTTTTTTTTCCAGAAAATTCACACAAAGCTCTCAAGTTTCAGCCTACTATTTCTTGATGTTCAACTGATTTCTCTCAAGTTTTTTGTGTGTTCAACAAAGGTTGAAAGGCCTGTCTAAATTAAAGTGAGTGAGAGGAGCCCCCTTAAGTAGGAAAATACAAGTCCTTTGGGATAGATTTTGGTTCACCAAAAGTCTGTCCAAAAGGACTGACTTTGTGGGCCAAAACACTGCCCAAAGACTGTTCGAGGGTGAAAAGACAGCCTGCAACCTATTGTGGTAGAAGCATGGGGTGAAAGAGTCCTTTCAGCCACTCTAGTAGTAAAAAGCAAGCTACTAGTACCCTAAATCGTGATCAATTTACCTAAACTTCAACTTTAAACCATCAGTACCAACCTACTTGCTCAAAACAAATCAAACTTAAACAAATATGGATTGTCAAAGCATAAATAATACCTTTACTGTAACTAAATTCAAACTAACTAGATTAAATCAATTTGATTTATGCAACCAACAATCGATCAAGATCAACAAGTCATTAACTCAAACTAAATAAATACAACTCACTAACTAAACGGCCATTACGAGCAGCTAATCAGAACACTATACTACATACCAAACTACTAAATCACAAACAAGAACTGAACAAGAATCATTGAGCGATTAAGCTACTATTTTCGGCTAAAACATCTAAACTATTTTATTAAAAGAAAATACACAAATTAAAAGAAGATCATCACGAATAAGAAACAAACAGAAACATATTATAAGCTAAACCTAGGCCTAAACTAACTTTAATGAAACATAAAAAATTAAAAAGGAAACAAGAGATAGGGGTATACCAAACAAGTACAATCGAGGCAGTCTCAAGCTACCAGAAGACGACGGAGACATCAAGCGGCGGCTGTCCGACTCTAAAACGCACGTTTCTTTCGATCAGACGCTAAAACAAAAGGGTTTCGGCGTCTTGCAAAAAAAAAATGAGTGTCTTTGAGTCAAAATAGCTAAAATAGATGTTCGGGGCATTTGGTGGAGGTTACAGGCATTGGAGTGGTCGGACGGTAACGAAGGGGCTTTTTGGTAATGAAACTAAAGGGGAAGTGAAGATCTCCCGGAGATCTACACATTTATGTGAAGCTTGTGTGGTAGGGATGACTGGTATGTCACTAATTTGAGAAAGAAAAGAGGAAACTTTGGACGGCTAGGGTTTCAGATTTGGCCGGACTTGTGGTGATTGGTGAGGATTTAGAAGATTTGGAGGTTGGAATCAAAAAGACGAGGTTGAGATTAGCGGTTGAAAATTTGGTGGTGATTGGAGGTGGTCGGCCGGTGGTGGCAATTTTCGGCCGGCGGAACCACCGTGGGGAGTGGCGGAGAGGCAGAGAGATGAGAGAGAGTCAAGAGAAAAGAGAAGAGAAAGAAAGGGGGGAG
>AWOL01S0022775.1:5962-25097 GCA_000715115.1 Nicotiana otophora
AGTTCGGGTGCAATGGAGAGGTCAGTCGGTAGAGGCATCTACCTGGGAGTCCGAGTCGGACATACGGAGTAAATATCCACACCTTTTCTCCAGCTCATGTATTTTTGTTTTCTAACTCCGTTCGAGGACGAACGTTTGTTTTAGAGGTGGATAATGTGATGACCCAAAATGTCATCTTTAAATTTAATAAGTAATTCTGTGTTCTAAGACCTCAAAAAGCACCATTTATCCTTCCTCGACTTGTGTGCGCAGTCCGTAAAATTTTCATGTGAAAAATGAACTAAAATGTGAAATAGAGCTTTAAAATTCAAGTGAGTTGACTTTGATCAACATTTTTAGCAAACGGATTTGGGACTTGGGCGTATGCCCGGAATTTAATTTGGAGGTCCCTAGCTCAAGTTATGACCATTTAACGGAACTAGCAATATAAATGTTAAATATTCCAAGTTTGACCACGGGGTTGACTTTGTGATATCGGAGCCGAAATCTGATTCTGAAAATTTGAACAGCTCTGTTATGTTATTTATGACTTGTGTGCCAAATTTGAAGTCATTCCGGATTCATTTAATATGTTTTGGCACGAGATTTGCAAATTGAAAATTTAAAACTCAAAGTTCGAATCGGGGTATGAATTATAATATCAGTGTTATTTGACGTAATTTTAGACCCCGAGTCAATCCGTATTATGTTACGGGACTTGTTGGTATATTCGAATGGGATCCCGAATACCCCGAGAGTGAAACGGATCGAAATCGCAATTTGATATCGGAATTGGACAAATTTAGTATGGTTGAACTCGTATCGGAACGGGTGTTCGGATTTTGTGAGTTTTTACGGAATTTGAGACGTGGGTCCCACTGTCGAATATTTTAATAAATTTCGGATTTTTATCCGAAAAAATTATAAATTCATATGGAATTAATTCATATGATTAGTATTGAATATATTGAATTGTTTGTGAATAGATTTGAAGCTTTCGGAGGCAAATTTAAAAGAAAAAGTTGTGGTTGAATAATTGATTGGAATTTGCAAAGCGAGGTAAGTGTCGGGGTTAACCTTGACTTGAGGAAATAGAACCCTTTAATTATTTGTTTTGTGAATTGCATGTGAACGACGTATAGGCAAGGTGACGAGTGTCTATACGTCGTCAAATTAATTGTTTGCCTACTTACTTGAAAAATCATAAATTATTTTTAATCATAAATTAAATATTAAAATAATTATTTCTCTCTTATTCTTTGTCAAATATTAATTCTTGAATTCCTTTATTAATTGTTACATGTTATTTGAATTATGTGCGTTAATTATTATTTGATATTTAGCATATTAAATATTAAACTGCCTATTTGCTCCCTGATTTCCATAATAAATTGCTATTTGTCATTGTTTGCTTCATAATTAAATGATAATTATTGTATGCTTGTTGTCTTATGATTTTATATTAATTGTTGCGTTTATTGGGGAATTTCTTCTATAAGAATTTATTAGTAAATGAATATATTGGAGGATCGAGTTGCACGCCGCAATAGACTTATTAAAAGTCAATATATTGGAGGATCGGGTTGCACGCCACAACAGAATTATTAAAAGCCAATATTGGAGGAACGGGTTGCACGCCGCAACAGACTTATTAAAAGTCAATATATTGGAGGATCGGGTTGCACGCCGCAACAGATTTATTAAAAGTCAATATTGGAGGATCGGGTTGCACGCCGCAACAGACTTATTAAAAGTCAATATTAGAGGATCGGGTTGCACGCCGCAACAGACTTATTAAAAGTCAATATATTGGAGGATCGAGTTGCACGCCGCAACAAACTTATTAAAAGTCAATATATTGGAGGATCGGGTTGCACGACGCAACAGACTTATTAAAAATTAATATATTGGAGGATCGAGTTGCACGCCACGACAAACTTATTAAAAGTCAATATTGGAGGATCGGGTTGCACACTGCAAAAGAATTTAATGTAAATATATTGTAAAAGCGGGTTGCACGCTGCAATAGAATTGGTTGAAATAATAATGGATTATGACTGTTGGGTTGGTTTCAATTATTATAAATGAGTTACCTGATTTATTTATATTATTTGTTGTTATTATCAATATTGCGTACAGGTTAATGTAAGTGAACCGCTTAGCCTCGTCACTACTTCGTCGAGGTTAGGCTCAGCACTTACCAGTACATGGGGTCGGTTGTACTGATATTACACTCTGCACTTCTTGTGCAGATTTTGGAGTTGGTCCCAGCGGCGTACCATAGACTTGCTCGGATTTCAGCTATCAGAGGAGACTTGAGGTATAACTGCATGGCGTTCGCAGTTCCGAAGTCCCCGTCTATTCTACTTTAGCTGTGTGTTTATTTCCAGACAGCTTTATTTTATTCAGACCTTTATTTGTATTTATTCTAGAAGCTCGTGCACTTGTGACACAAATTCTGGGATGGTATTTGGACACCGTTATTATTATGGATTATTTCAAAGTTGCTTCCGCATTTGCTTCCTTGTTATTAATAAATTTAAAAATTATTTTAAAAACGGTTTATATTATTCTAACGTTGGCTTGCCTAGCAAGTGAAATGTAGGCGTCATCACGGTCCGAAAATGAGAAATTCGGGCCGTGACACAAACTCAATATGCGCTCATCCCGAGTGACCCAAATCACGAGACCACCTCGTATCGATACCCATGAACCATCTCATACCTTCCTCAAGCACACAATAGCCTATCCAACTGGCACACCCATTCTGCAATACCTTCCGCGAATCCTGTCATGACCCCAAATTTCCGCCGTAGGATGTCGCGATGGCACCTAGTCTTTAAGACTAGGTAAGTCTATCAATGCACAATAATAATAAATATTTGAAATAAATAAACTACAATTCAAATAATTTCAACTCCCAAAACCCGGTAGAAATAAGTCACAAGTTTCTAAGACTTTATCCTCAATGTCTCTATATAACAGAGTCTAAACAAAAAGGAAGCAACATGACAATAATAGAAGGGGACTCCGGAGTCTGCGGACGCTGGCAGATATACCTCGAAGTCTCTGTGCACAGGTACTCACTGATATCTAGGCTGGTAAGAAGTACATGGATCTGCACGAAAAGATGTGCAGAAGCGTAGCATGAGTACACCACAACGGTACCCAGTAAGTGCCAAGCCTAACCTCGGTAGAGTATTGACGAGGTCAAGTCATGCCCTACTGAAAAATAATAATTGTGTGGTAAAATGTTTAACAATATAATAAAATAAAGTGGCAATGGAAATGAATCAAGTAGCATGTCACCATTTAATTACACAAAATAATGGCAAATAATATCTCGTGGAATCAAAACAGAATTCCTTTCAACTTTAATAAAATCACAATAAATAATCAAAGGCAACTGCGACCATAAATCAATATCAACAAGGGCACTCCCGAGGTACCGCCTCGTAGTCTTAAATCATAAATAAATTCACAATATCTTATTTCCTTATCTCACCGCGGGAGCCTTCACAATTTATTTAAAGAAAATATTTTTCTCGAAATAGCATCTCGCGTTTAAGCCATCCTTATCACACCGCATGACTTCTAGTAGTTTCCCCTTCTAGCCACGCGTATCAAGCCACCCTTATCTCACCGCATGCATTTCAATACCCAGACCTTATACCACCGCATGCGTGTCAATATCACAATTTGCACCTCAAGTGCTCAAATAATTTAACTTGCCAAAAAAATTCAACAACAATATTTTTCCACACTAAAGAGCTCACGGCTCATGCCAGAATAAATCATCAATAATAGTTTTCCACAATAAAGAGCTCACGGCTCCATCAAAATGAGTATGAAAATCTTATAAAATATCCGAAAATAAATAACTCAACAAAATAATATTTTAAAATTTTAATACATTGCTTAAATACCAAATTTAAAATGTCAAATAATTTATATTAATAATATTTAATTTAAGGAAAATCAATTTCAAATAATGCACAGAATAAAAGAAACCAAATTTTAATTAAACAGGTAAAACAATTAGCAGGAAAAGGTCAAGTAACTTTAAAATATAAACATTACATCAATGATGAAGAATATATCAGAATAAAATAGTTTAATTAATGCGCAACAGTGATCTACACAATTTAAAAACATAATCTTTCACATTCAGCCCGTGTACACACTCGTCACCTCGTGTACACGACTTTCAACACATTACAATTTATCACTTCAATACCAATCCTAAGGGAGATTTTCCCCACACAAGGTTAGACAAGTCACTTACTTCGGCTTGCTCCAACTTAACCAAGTAGTATGCTTTTTCCTTGATTTTCTGACTCTGATCGACTTGAATCTAGTCATAATTAATTCGATACAGTCAACAAAAATTATAGGAATCAATTTCATAAGAAAATACTATATTTTTCAATAAAATCCGAAATTAGCTCAAAAATGGCCCGTGGGGCCCACATTTCGGAATCCTGCGAAAGTTACTAAATATGAACGCTCATTCAATTACGAGTCCAACTATACCAGTTTCACTCCAATCCGACTCTGAATCGATAGCGAAATCTCGAAATTCGTTTCTATGAGATTTCAAAACTTTCCCAAAATTTCAATCTCAAAACACTAATTAAATGGTGAAAACAATGATATATTTGTGTATATAGACCAAATCCGAGTTAGAATCACTTATCCCAATGTGTTTCCTTGAATATCTATCAAAATCGCCTCTGCGCAAGCTCCAGTTTGTTAAAAATGGCGAATGGGATGAATGCCCTCTTTTATAAATCTACTCAGGCAGCCTTCGGAACTGGGCCTCGATCGTGGCTTCGATCACAGGCTCGATCCTGGACCTCGATCATGGCCTCGATTATGGCATCCAGCCTGGTCCTTCAATCATGGCCTCGAGCATGGTCCTTCGATCATGGCCTCGAGCTTGGGCCTTGGATCATGGCCTCGAGCCTGGGCCTTCGATCATGGCCTCGATCATGGCATCGAGGCTGGGCCTCGTCCCTGCCCTTCGACCCTGGGCTCGATCCTGAGCCCGATATCGAGGCTCGATCTTGGGCTCGATCACAGTCTAGAATATCCAGCAGAAGAGAAAAGATTGCAGTAACTTTTTAAGTCTAATTTTTTATCGGTCAACCATCCGAAACTCACCCGAGGCCCTCGGGACCTGAACCAAATACACCAACAAGTCCTAAAACATCATATGAACTTATTTGAAACCTCAAATCACATCAAACAATGCTAAAATCACAAATCATACCCCAATTCAAGCTTAATGAAACTTAAGTCATAAATGACATAACGGTGCTGTGAAAATTTTCAGGACTGGATTCCGACCCCAAAATCAAAAAGTCAACTCCCCGGTCAAACTTTCAAACTTTAAATTTTTAGCTATTTCAAGCCTAATTTCACTACGGACTTCCAAATAAAATTTTGATCATGCTCCTAAGTCCAAAATCACCATACGGAGCTGTTGGAATCATCAAAATTCTATTCCGGGGTCATTTTCACATAATTCGACATCCAGTTACTATTTGAACTTAAACTTTTAATTTTTCATCAAAATTCCATATCTCGGGCTAGGGACCTTAGAATTTGATTCCGCGCATACGCCCAAGTCCCAAATCACGATACGAACCTACTGGAACTGTCAAAATACTGATCTGAGTCCGTTTACTCAAAATATTGACCAAAGTCAACTTAGTTGAGTTTAAAGCTCTAATTCACATTTTCATCCATTTTTCATATAAAAACTTTTCGAAAAATTTCACGAACTGTGCACGCAAGTCGAGGAATGATAAATAGTGCTTTCGTGGTCTTAGAACACATAATTAACTATTAAATTTAAAGATGACATTTTGGGTCATCACAAATCCGAAGCTATCTCTCACAAATGTACTGCAGACCTGATGATAACATGGAACACTGAAAGACCCTTTCATAATCCACTACAAAACTCGATCCTTAACCACACGAGGAACCCGAAGTCCTGAGGCACTACACTCTAATCCTTGAACCCACTCGGACCGCTGTTGAGAGCCACCCACTCTGACCTGGTCCCGAATATAACATAACTCCAACGCTCTACGATCACATGAACACCCTATCAAAGTAGCAATCAGCTGAATTATTTTCCTTGTACATTACATCCATAAGAAGCATAAACTCTGAGTCTTCCCAAAACCTGCACCTCAATCGATAAGGCGAAGTATAGCGCACATTCATCAAGTTCCTTGCTCGAATTACTCCTGATGTTTTCTTTTCTTAGTCATAAATAGCCCATCAATGCACCGATAACAAGAAACCGCACAAGCAGACAACCACGCGATCCAATCATAGACAGTGGGCGCCCCCACTTAGCTTTAAGCTACCATCACATAATGCAGAACCCACAAGGATTCCTCCTTCTCAATTACCATGATCTCGCACCGTTAAACCGCCAAATTTCTCAAAATCTTTTGTTAAGCTTTTCATGAAACATTTCGAATTATCAACCACCATCGCTTATTCACCAAACTCACGCATCTGCCGACCTGCTCGCAGGAGATAACCCACATGTGGAATTTCATGCCGACATCTTCCAACGACGCTGCACCGGATACAACTACCACGAGTTCAGTAAACCCTCCTGAGCCCATACTCGTCCACCAGCTGTACAAGTCTGTTCCTTCCCTATTGACATTAACTGAAAGTCCGACAATACCTTCCAAACTCAAAGTCATGTTACATCCAAAACGATAATCAAGTTTTCACACCCCTCTTCATTTCAAGCAAACTCCTTTTTGCCATATTCAATCTTTCTCCGTACGGTCACCACCATTCCAAATATAATTTGTGGACCTAGTACTTTCCACCATGTCTCCCAAATAGCTCCAAACTTCCTCAAGGCAAGTGGCTTTCCGGCCGCATAATCCATATGCTACTCTGCCACTCCCACTTCGGTTAAACCACCTCCTTTAAGCAATTCCTCGACCTCTGCTCTTCATACTTTGACACGCTAGTAATTCAACCACCGCAAGACACCTCCCACATGTCCTTCCTCATTCTTCGTTACCCAAATGTAGCATCAAATCAAAATCCATCTCTGTAGCACCTGAACTAATAAATTGCTTCCAACTCTAAGCCTCCTAGAAGATCATCTTTCCCAAGCTATCAACATTTGAAACACCAATTCGATTTTCGAAACCGCTACACACTGCCATCTCTAACAACCGCTTCTTAGGCACCATTTCACAACACCCTGCCCCGAAGGCAAATTGAAGAAGACCGTAACACCGATGAACCTTAATGCCTTCAAACAAGGACGATGACACCACATCACAAATGAGAATTCCACCACGCTCGAAAAATATCAAGTCTCGTTACTCCATCAACTAAGGCATGAATATCCATAGTCCGATTACCTTTCCTCCGCTGGAATTAAATGTCGCACCTCTAAGTCATGCACCGAGAAATCTTCCCTTCAAGTCACTTACTGCCTCGACACATAAACAAGCACCCTACCATTACCAACACCGTGCGATAATAACGCATGAACATCATAGAAATCTGTGCATAGCCTCAAAACAATCAGAAATATAGATACTAAGCTGAAATTACAGAACATCCTTCCACAAGGAGACGATAATAGCCTGCCCGAATACGCAGAAAAACACATCTGGCACCACGTCTGCAGTACCACTACAACTCCTCGATGCCCAATTGATAACAAGCGCTTCTCGTCGCATAAGATTGAGTAGGAAGGAAATAAATGCATAAGCCTCAAAGGAATCAAAATGCACGATGAGGAATCAAGAAGGGAAGTACTCGTAACTACCCTATAACCTCTCGAAGATAAGTAAAGACGTCTCTGTACCGATATGCAAGACTCTACTAGACTTGCTCATGACTCGTGAGACCTAAGTGAACCTAACGCTCTGATACTAAACTGTCACGACCTGAAATCCACTAAAGGTCGTGATGGCACCTAACACTGTCATCAGGCAAGCCAACAGTGATTGATCAACTTGTTTACTCATTTTATTACTTTGAAATCATAATTTCTATTAATTAAATAGTATAAAATAGAATTTACAAGGAAGCCCCAAAATTCGGTGTCACAAGTACATGAGCATTAACTAGAAAATATAATAAAATACAATATTTGTCCGGAATACAAGTTAGACAGGAGAATTTAAATAACTCTTATGGAGACTCTATATACTGTGGATCGTAACATAAAATGCAGCTCACCGTAAAGTCCCCGCAAATGTCGCGCCTCTACGCCTAGAGCACCACCAGAAACATATATATACCTGCATAATAAGTGAAGCAAGTGTAGCATGAGCACATAAATCAATGCGTACCCAGTAAGTATCTAGCCTAACCCCAAAGAAGTAGTGACGAGGGGTCGATATCGACACTTACTAAGGGTCCAATAAGACAGGTACAGTAAGAAGTAAATAAATATGGGGCAGAGCAGATAAATGGTATGAACAAATATAAATACGAGGTACAATCCTCCTCTGAACTGTAAACTCAAGCTCTTAATAACCAGTTACCTCCTCAATCGGAGTATATATATAATGGACCTCACCAGATAGGTCGTCATAGTTCAAATCACGAAACACTCATAGATACACTGGCTTCTCGTCAAATATTACGCACGATTTCATAAGAGAATTTTATAGAAATGCTGATGCGTACGGCCCGATCCCAACATAATATGTGCACTGCCGAGGGTCGAACGGCACGAACCATAGATACATCTATTATATTGCCGAGGCGAACGGCCCGCTCCCATGAGAGTGTGATACATAATCCTCGAGGCAAACGGCCCGATCCCATCATAATGTGCTCATTGCCGAAGGTAGAACGGCACGAACCATAGATACATCTATTATATTGCCGAGGCGAACGGCCCGCTCCCATGAGAGTGTGATACATAATCCTCGAGGCAAACGGCCCGATCCCATCATAATGTGCTCATTGCCGAAGGTAGAACGGCACGAACCATAGATACATCTATTATATTGCCGAGGCGAACGGCCCGCTCCCATGAGAGTGTGATACATAATCCTCGAGGCAAACGGCCCGATCCCATCATAATGTGCTCATTGCCGAAGGTAGAACGGCACGAACCATAGATACATCTATTATATTGCCGAGGCGAACGGCCCGCTCCCATGAGAGTGTGATACATAATCCTCGAGGCAAACGGCCCGATCCCATCATAATGTGCTCATTGCCGAAGGTAGAACGGCACGAACCATAGATGTATTTATTATACTGCCGAGGCGAACGACCTGCTCCCATGAGAATAAGAAGTTTTAACGGGTCCTTGACCCCATTCACGAACGTGTGAGATATAAATTTTAAGGAAAACCTTTCGAGGAAAATGCATAGCATGAGAGAAATTTATAAGAGGGGTACAATTATTCCGCGGCTAATAATGAAGCCCGTCAAATATCTACAATAGCAAGTCTATCACTCTATGAAAGTCTAGTCTCAAGTCGTAAAGTAAAATAAAGGAATTTAATAGGCAAGGGATAACTCAAATAGTACAGTTATAACATGGCGGGAACCTAAGTCTACCCAGACATAACATGAATCTAGCTACGTACGGACTCTCGTCACCTCGTGCGTACGTAGCCCCTACAACAAGTAGCACATATCAAATACATTACCTAGGGGTAGTTTTCCCCTCATAGAGTTAGACAGGAGACTTACCTTGCTCTGAAGTTCTATAATCGGCTCCAACGCCACTCTAACACCTCAAACCGATGCCCGTCTCTCCAAAACTACTCAAATAATGTGCAAATCCATAAATATATACTCTACTACCCATAATTAATCAATTTATAATAATTTTCAACTCTGCTCGAAAAGTCGATAAAGTCAACCCTCGAGCCCCGGTGCCCGGATTACAAAAATTGTTGAAGATAATCGTTACCCATACCACCACGAACTCAAATAAATAATATATTCCTAATTCCATGTCCAATTTCGTGGTCAAAATCCAAAAATACCAAATTCTAGGTTTTCTACCAAAATCCTACAATTTCTATTAATTTTTATATTTAAATCCACATGTAGATCATGTATTTAACTCACAACAGTAGGAATCACTTACCTCATGAAGGATGACAAAAATGACACTCCAAAATCGCCTCCAAGGCCGGTTCCAATGAGAGAAAAGAGGTGAAATGAGCCAAAACCCGATTTGGCTAACTTATGCATTCTGCCCAGGCGACCTTCGCATCTGCGAAGCCAATGGCCGCTTCTACGGCGTCGCTTCTGCGGCAGCAAATCCGCTTCTTCGGAAAACACTAGAGGCCGCCCCTTCGCACCTGCGGATAAGGTCCCGCTCCTGCGACATCGCATGTGCAAAAATCCCCCTCGCTCCTGTTCTCCACTCCGTTTCTGCGCTCCAGGAAGTCGCATATGTGCCATCGCAGATGCAGAAGCACCTGCGGCCCTTGCCCAGCTCACCCAGAACCGGTTTTGCGGCTTAATTCCGCTTCCGCGATCACGCAAGTGCGAAAAACATCATCGCACCTGCGACCCTAGTTCAGCCTTGCCCAGGTCGCTTCTGAGAGCCATTGCCTCGCTCCTGCGGCACCGCACCTGTGGTTCTTCCTGCGCAGGTTCAAAAACACCAGCAGTCAAAATTCCTAGCATTTACTCAATTTCAAATTTCGATCTGATTTCAATCTGTTTCAAACCCGAGGCCCCCGGGACACCATCCAAACATACCAACACATCCCAAAATACGACACGAACCTACTCGGGGTCTCAAATCACACCAAACAACATCAAAATTATAAATCAACGGCCAAAACCTTTCTTTTAATTTTTCAACCTTCAAACTTCACCGAACGCGTCTGAATTACACTTAAACATCCCGGAATTAGCCAAACTTTACATGCAAGTCACAAATCACGATACGAACCTATTCCAAGACTCAAAACTCTAAACGGACATCTATAACATCAAAATCCACTTCAAACCAAACTTATGAAATTCTAGAACTTCCAAAATCCCAACTTCTCATAATAGGCACTGAGATGCTCCCGGACCACCCGATACTCAACCCGAACACACGCCCATGTCCGAAACCATCCTACGAACCTATTGGAACCTTCAAATCCCGATTTCGAGGTCGTTTACTGAAAAGTCGAACCTTAGTCAATCCTTCCAACTTAACGCTTCCGAAATTAAAAACAAATTTCCAAATCAACTATGAACTTCCCGAAATTCAATTCCAACCACATGTATAAGTCTTAATACCTGAAGTGAAGCTACTCAAAGCCTCAAACCGCTGAACGGCGTGCTAGAGCTCAAAACGGCCGGTTAGGTCGTTACAGTTACTTTTGTAAACCATGAGAGTTGGACATATATCTTTCTTAAGTTTATAGCATTTGCATTACCTTTTTTCAATTTGTATCTTTTTATTTCTGAACATATTTAATACTACACAATAATTTTGATATCTCTTTCCTTCACGTGATAAAATGCATTAACAAAAAATCACACGGAGATGGTATTCATCTCTCTGCTGTAATATCCAAAGTTGATCAAGAAGAGAAATTAAACCATAAACTTATTAATATGGAAGTAATCTATGGATACTAAACTAAACAAACTAAGCAAGGAAAAAAACATGACCATACTTCAATAGATACCAATCAATGAAGGTTCTTCAATTTAGGCATTTATCATATATGAAATGTGGCGAGTAATAATAAAAAATAATGCAAAGTTACTAATAATTTAAAAAATGAAGAATTTGTACCTTTTTATCTTTATCAGCGACAAACAACAACAAAAGTAATTCAACAAACCAATAAGCCACAACACAAGCAATATGATTCGGAGGTAAAACAACACAGCAACAAGGAATAAAAGAAAAGAAAGAAGTTCTGTCCGTACTTACACGTGGAAGAAAGATATTGGGTATGTGCATTTTTGAAACAATGAGGCAACGTAACCGCTTATATAATGATAGGAGATGATTAATTTAAAGTGTTCTTGTCCGTGTTTGATTGATTCGGGTTTGAACCCGAAAAATTGATAGGAGGCTTAACTCTTAAAGCATATAATTATTATTGCTTTTGTTGGTATGTTGGTATCACCAAATAAATAATTCTATGGATAATTTTGTAGGAAGGCATCAAAAGAGTGAATGGGAAGTGAACATTTGTTTTATTAAGTGACAATTTATTTCTTAAACTGTTGGCTTCTGACGTCTTAAATCCTTTATTTTCCAAAGGAATTAATGATCTTCACGTATGAAATCTCTCCACTATTTACCCAAATCAAAGAGAATTTCATTTACTATTACTCTACCACCAATGACAGAAGCTTTTTATAGACAATATTTTTTTCTTGCTTTTTTAAACAAGCTTTGGTTACAAAATCCTCAAGGAAGCGACGGTTTAACTAATTTTGAAGGAAAAGATAGATACACAATTGGAAAGACACAACTTTCCGAGGAAGGACACAACAATTTGTTTTCTTCCTTAATTGTTTAATATTTTTATAAGTAGGGTGTTTAGATTACTTAAACATTATTAAAATAATAATTATAGTAGGGCAATATGTTTATTATTTGTACCTTTCAAAATAAATAAGTATTGTAATTGAAAAACATTAGATAAAGTGTCTAACCAAAAGCATACCAGAATGAAAAAGAAAAATAATGAATTGACAATCCCGTCCAAAGTAAATATCTAGTGAAAAGGCGAGAAACAGTAATTAAGGCTTTGTTCTATTTTAAAAATCTAAGCAACAATGTTTCTCTTTTTATTTGAAAAGGCATCACCGATTAGAAACAAAAAATCAGAACCCTTAGTGAAACTTTGGTTGTGATCATTTGTGAAAGGGTTTGAACCTTTGGTTGGGGGCGGTTGGCAGGCTTTATCTTTTAGTTTTTATAAATAGGGTAATTAGATTATAGAAGGGCATTTTAGTAATTCAATTTTTCAATTAAAGAGTTCTCAGCTTTATAATATACTAGTTTCTCGTGCAGGTATATGCTAAGTCATATAATATTACGTTTTATATAATAATATTAATATTATTAAAACAAAACTTTAACTAAATAATTGTACATGAAAACACAAAATGTGGAGTGCATATAAATTAACACAGCACCTAGAAAGCAGTCCAAGCCACACTTATTATTTACTCAAGAATGTTTAATTTGTAAACTTTCTCACGATATATTTGCTTATTGAAAGCTAGCATAATGCAAGTCATCTCGACAAATGATCAACAACATTTTCTTTTTAGTCAAAAGGCAAGTAATGTGTCAGTTAATAATTTCATATTTTATGGTACAAAACGCCATAAATTATAAGATATGCACCACGTATGCAAAAGCCAAATAATTAAACAAGAGTACAGATAATAGCAAAGCATAGTCCTGAGTTACCAACCTTTCCTACAAAATATTTTTAGACCATTTTCATAGAGATTCTTTTGAATTAAAGATTCTGATTATACCATTTAATGAAATTGCAAAACAAACCGATTGATACTCATACTCATCAAATCAATTACTTATACTACCCTGGTTCGAAATGTAGGGATAGCCAAGCGTTATCCGCTAATCTATATTTATACTATATTAAAAGCATGAAAATCCTTAACGAAATATCGTTCGCCTTTTTTACCTTTTAAAAACAGATTTTACATTGGACAAAATTATAATTTAAGTTATTTTTCTAATATTTAGAACTTTAAAATCAACTAAACTTTGAATATTAAATCTTTCCTTGTTTAAAATATTATTTTAGATTCTTAATATTTAAGACATTAAAATCACTTAAGATTTACCTTTCATAAATTCGTTCCTAATTGAAGTAGGTAACACAAGTATAATTGATAGTACTAAAAATTAGAAAACAATTAAGGCTAAACATTAGCTTACTTGTCAAAAAGACACGTAAAAAAAATTCTTTGAGCATAAAATTTTTATTGCAAAATAACTATAATTCTTTAATGTTGTTTTTCTTAATATTTACTCCATAATATCTTGAGCTTAACTGAAATTTTATTTATTAAATTCTCCGTATTTGAATTAAGTCCTTATACTTAGAATTCTGAAATTAATTAAAATTTAATCTTCTGTAAATTTTGTTCTTATTTGAATAGTGTATAATCATATAAATTCCTTCCAAGCGAAATTTGAACTTTATATATGCACTATAATATTTTTTTTATATTACATTTCTACTCATTTCCTTCACTAGCTTGCTTTAGTATCCTTTTTGAGTGTTTTTTTATTTTTATTTTTATTGCACTTTGGTTTTTGTATTCATTTGACATTAGTAAATTATTAGTTACATATTGATATATTTTAAATACTACCCTTCAGTATTATATAGGTTTTCAAGGGTAATCTATTATTTCTCAAACTGAAAAGGAAATATAATAACTTGTGAAATTAAAATTATGACATTATAAAGTGGGAACAAATTCTAAATTGAATTATTGACTAATGATTGATAATTTTTATGAGACAGTTTCTTTCTTGAATGAGTTAGTTATATACTATCAACATTCATCATCCTCATAAACTTACACTTTTATAAATTTTAAATAAATTAATACCCATCAATATGAGGTACACGCGCATCGCGGGTGATGTTGAGGAGGAAGAGAATGCCGAACCTGATTTGACGAGGGAGCATGCTCCACCTCTCGTTAGACCAAAAGTATACGAGTCTTGCGTGTCGTTTCATTCAAGGCATATTCCCTACCTTGATCATTTGCCAAGTATGCCGGATGTGGATGCCCTCACAAGGGATATTGATGAAATTCGGTCAGCAATGCGGGATGAATCTAGACCAACAGTACTGTCAAATGGCATGCTTTTTCCTGATAAGGCGCGGCTAATCAGGGCGGTAAAAATGTATAGTGTAAAAGAGTATTGTGAGATGATGGTATGGGAGTCATCTCCGGATGTATACAAGGCTGTTTGTCGTAGATGGTCTACGGGTTGTAATTGGATGTTGCGTACGAGGAAGAAGAAAACAAATATGTGGGTTGTGGGTAAATACATTGGCACCCACAATTGTAAAATGGACACATTCAGCGGGAATCACTTTAACTTGGATGTTGACTTTATTTCTCTTGTCTTGNGATTTCTCTTATCTTGATTTCACACATTGAAGCCTCCATAAGGTACAAGATCAAAGAGTGTATTACATCTGTCCACCAGGAATATGGGTGTATCATTACCAAAAAAAAGGCATTTCTCGGGCGCAAATGTGTGTTTGAAATTGCTAACGGTGACTGGGATAAGTCATTTGCATCTCTACCCAGGTACATGGCCGCATTGCAATACTTTAACCCCGGGACTGTTGTTGAATGGAAGCTTGAGCAGAGTCCAAGAATACCAGAATACATATTCAGATACGTGTTCTGGACCTTCAAACCAGCAATTGATGATTTTGTGCATTGTTGGCCGGTAATATCCATAGACGGTACTCATGTCTATGGAAAGTATGATATTAAGTTGTTGATCGTCATTGCAGTAGATGCTAATGAACAAATATTTCCCCTAGCTTTTGCTATTTGTGCCAATGAAAGCCAAGAGACGTGGACGCTATTTTTGAACCACTTGAAGGAGCACGTTGTCAAACAACGTTCGGGTATTTGTCTAATATCTGATCGGCATGGCGGTATTTTAAGTTATGTATAGCATTTTCCTGAATGGCAGGAATCGTATGCATACCACTGTTACTGTGTGAGTCACCTGAAGGACAATTTACAGAAAGCATATCCCAACAAGGACTTACATGATTTAATGTGGATGGCTGTAACTGATCACCAGGAGTGCAAATTCAGGAGGCGCATGGAATCTATCAGGCAGGAAGATGAAAGAGCTTATCATTGGTTGATGCGACATGATCTTGACAAGTGGATATTGCATGCGGATGGTGGCAGACAATGGGGAACCCTGACTATAAATGTGTCAGAGTCTTTCAATGGGTTATTGAAGTCTACACGTGGATTGCCTGTCACTGCCATGGTGCGGATGTCATTCAAACATATGGCAGGGAGGTTTGTTGAAAGGCATAGAGGTGCATCAGAATTGATGGAGAGGGGTGTTGAATTTATACCAATACCAATGAAAAGATTTGAGAAATACAGGAGGCGAGAACATTGGCATTCATTTTTACAGTATTCTAACGAGCAAAATATTTTTAAAGTTCGCACCGCTATCCATCAAAACCAGGGGAATAATACACACACCATAAATGAAGCCTGCAGGTTGTGTTCTTGTAGGAAATGGTCCATCTACCATATGTCGTGCTCACATACCATGAAGTGCTTTCAACATACAGGTTTCACGGAAACCCGATACGTTGATAAGCAATATAGTGTTGCTGCATACTTCAACACCTATAGTGGTCAGTTGCAGCCAGTGGGTGCTGAGCATTATTGGCCGTCAGAACCATTTAAAATAGTGTATAACAAGGAGTATTTGCATAAGCTACAAGTGCAAAAAAGAACGCGTATACGGAACCAAATAGATATTGGTGATACCGTTTATGCGCGTAAATGTGGCATATGCTCGCAAATAGGACACGACCATCATAAATGTCCTTCAGCCAGTTTGGGTGTCGGTGGTCATCCTGCTCCTAGTGGAAGTTCATCTAATGTGCCCAACAATCAAGGATACAAGTAGTGTTTTATTCCGTTATGTGGTTGTAATAAGTGTATGTTCTTATTTATCTTGCAGAATGTATGAAATAAAATTATGTTTCCATTGCTGTTAAATCTTTTTGATATTTAACATTAATACTTCAATACAACAATCTAACATAAACCCATTTTTAAAAAAAACCTTCAAAACTATCTTTTTGATATTTAACATTAATACTTCAATACAACAATCTAACATAAACCCATTTTTAAAAAAAACCTTCAAAACTATCTTTTTGATATTTAACATTAATACTTCAATACAACAATCTAACATAAACCCATTTTTAAAAAAAACCTTCAAAACTATCTTTTTGATATTTAACATTAATACTTCAATACAACAATCTAACATAAACCCATTTTTAAAAAAAACCTTCAAAACTATCTTTTTGATATTTAACATTAATACTTCAATACAACAATCTAACATAAACCCATTTTTAAAAAAAACCTTCAAAACTATCTTTTTGATATTTAACATTAATACTTCAATACAACAATCTAACATAAACCCATTTTTAAAAAAAACCTTCAAAACTATCTTTTTGATATTTAACATTAATACACGTAGTGGCATTTTTTAATGGATGTTGTAATATTGATTCAAAAGGTCTTTGAAATACATATGACTTGGTTCAGTTTTAGAAGCTTTCTTATTGTACCGTAAAGAATCATTAGCACGCGAAGCATAGTGCGGTTACATACCACGTTATGTGTAATGTCTTGTCAACCTGATAAAGCTATCATTCTGGAAATGTTGTCTTCTGGAAAAGCATTATTGTATAGTAAAGAATCATTAACATGCGAAGCATAGCGTGGTTACATACCACGTTATGTGTAATGTCTTGTCAACCTGATAAAGCTATCGTTCTGAAAATGATGTCTACTGAAAAAACATTATTGTACCCTAAAGAATCATTAGCACGCGAAGCATAGCGCGGTTACATACCACGTTATGTGGTTTTTCTTGCCTATAAATGACTAGCATATTTTAGTTATTACATGCGCTTAACCAAAATAAATAGCAAAATTTTCCATAATATTTTTATTTTTCTTGCATTAACAAATGTCTGGACGCAATGACCAACCAAGGTGCTATTGTGAAAAACGTGCGATTATGAAGGCATGTTGGTCCGATGGTAATGTTGGGCGCAGATACTGGATGTGTCTATACAGGTTTGGAGGCAATGACGGAAATCATTGTATGTTTTAGGAATGGTATGATGAAGCCATTAACCAGGAATACTACAAATCAATTTTGCAGTATATTTTGCAGTATGTTTGGAATATGAACGCTGATTACCAACGCCAGATCTCTGAAATGCAACAAGAAATAGCGGCACTGCAGGAGAAACTAAAAGAGGTGGAAGAAGAAGAAAATAAAATGGAAGAGAAATTTAAGTGGTTGGAGCAGAGGGTAATGGGCGGTAGTGACTAAACAAACACATGTATGTGTTGAGTGTGGTATTTTATCTTTATGTTTTCCATGTCATAAATTTTTATTAGTTATATCGAATTGAAATTATGTTTGTTTTGCCCAGTTTTAGTATTAAAATAACAAAGAAACCAAGAAATTATAACATAAGGCGCATATAATGCTAAACCATAGATAAAGTTGCTATTATTTACTGATTATCATATGTACATAAAATAAATAAAAAATCAATGTGTCCCACAACCTTTATGCTTTAAGCAGTCGCTGCCCTGAGGCGCATCCTATCCCGCCCGGCTACACTATCAGGATCATCCTCATCACGTCGCCTCTTTATCGGAGGATGCGATGCATCATTATAGTCAGTAAGGCTGGCAGGCTCGGTAGAAGGGGTCGTCGATCCAGCAGTAACCTACAAAATAATGAGATATTTTAGTATATGACATATATATTAGTAATGTACGTGTTAGCTAAAAAACATTAAAATGTCTTACCATGGTCTCAGCGGCCTCCTTAATATAATCATCCGTCTCAGGTCTGTCCGTGACAGGGGTGGAAGATGGCTTGAAAAAACAAATAGTCTTTAGATACTTATGACTAATCAATGATATAAACACAAATATAAATAATAGTAATACAAACTAACACAATCCTGTGAAAGATCCTCAGCATCCCTCGATGACGAGCCATAACTCAGTTGGCGCCCACTATCCACATCTCATAGCGGACGAACAACAGCAACAGTCGATGCCTCTGGAGGGTCAGGAAAATATGTATCCCAGTTATGTGAGGTAAAGGGCGTGCTCGCGATCAACAACGGAGCTGACGGGGTCACCTGCGAAGTCCCTGGAGTAACCCCCAGGCTAAATGACGGAATATCACTAGGAGCTGACTGTGGCTCAGGGTGGTCACCCGGCTGATCAACTCCAACATCCTCAACAGGTGCCTCAACGCCCCCTTGCTGGGGACCACCTCCTCGCCGACCCCCACGACCTCGTGGGACACCCCTACCTC
>AWOL01S0022775.1:27047-53169 GCA_000715115.1 Nicotiana otophora
CCCCTGCCACATCGACCATGTGCAGGCTGCACTGCAGGCCCACGATGGTACTGCTCTGGCGCCATATAATCAGCCTCGTGTCCTAAGCGCTCATCATCCCGGGCTCGCTGTAATGTCCGGGCAGCCAAATCTATAACCCGCCGGCCATAGTCGTGCAAAGCGGCCACTCCCTCGCCGGTATGTTGTTGCATCTGATGTCCTAACTGGTAGAACAAATGTAGACCAATAACCTGCACAACATGTAAAATATTAATTGTGAAATGGTAATGTTAATGTTATAACTAAGTATACCAAATAACATACTAGCGCCTCAAGCCTCCCGCGTATGGAACGAACCGACCGCCAGCTCGATGCACGTGATTCCCAACGAAAAGTCGGGTAATGCTACGGTACCAGCCCATATACGCATGCTCACCATCCATAAGATCGGGTGGATGGGGTGGCAGAATCAGGTCATGCCGCTGGTCCTAAGTCTCGATCTGCAACTCTAGCCATGCCTCATATGCTCGGTCAACCCTCGAACGATCATCTCACTTGTAATGTGTCATAAGCCAAGCGGGCGGTGGAGGTACAAGATGCGGTCGACCAAATTGGCGAAGGACTCGCTCGGTGGCATGATGCTCTACAATATCGAGACACATCAACGGAACGGAAGAGCTCCAGATAAGTCGCTCGGTCGAGCAATAATCGGGCAAACTAGCTATTAGCTCGTCATTGTATGGACTCCAAATGAACTATTACGTAAAAACATGAACTGTGAGTATATGCAACACATATAAATCCATGCCAAGTAAACTAAAGTATAGAATTACCTGTGTGTCCTCCAGCAAATCCAACAAATCTCTGCAATAGGGGAGATTATGTCGAGCATCGTACCCACGTCTCTATCCCCACCTATCAACCTATCTCCTAGCCAAAGGGAGAAACGGTGGAGGTGTGCATCCTGAGCTATGGGTGGTAGAGGTGGCTGAAACTACAGGAACCGCTCTCTGACCCAAACCTAATATACAATTTGGACGTAAAATTTAAGGTATATTTTTATGATGTATGTTACAATGAAGAGAGTATTTGACTATGTTTTCACCTCCAACAGCGGCATAAATCCTGCAACGTCTCGCTGGGTGCCCATTCATGCCCGACACATCTGCCTGTACAAGTAACCAAGAACAGCAGCACCCCAGCTGTACTGATGTAAATCATCCAGCCGCTCAAGATGATGAAGAAATCTCAAGCTGACTAGGTTTCCCGAAGTGTTTGGGAATAATACGCCTCCAAACATAAGCAGCAGCAGCAACCTCGTATACCGGTTAATATGAAGATCTGGTGTATCATGAATAATGTCATCATGCATGGCCTCCAGATGCAACCGGACGGGCGTCAACGCAAGACGACTAGCCCCAACCAATACACCCTCATCCTCTGGCCGAAAACCGGTGAGTCGCTGCAATGTCTCTAGGTATTGATCTCCCGTATAATCTCTCATGGCATGCGGCAAAGCAATATGAAGTCCACCAACCGGCAGCCCATACAGAACCTCCACGTCCTGCAACGTGATAATGGCCTCGCCAATGGGCAAATGGAATGTGTGCGCCTCTGGTCGCCACCGCTCTATCAAAGCCGTGATCAACGACCAATCAAGCTGTAGCCGGCCGATCTCAATGATTCTATAGAAACTCGTATCCTGCAGGCGTCTGACTATACGGGGATAGAGCTGGCGGGTCTTAAGAAAGTCCCACATATCGTCTACTCTCCTAGAACATAAAGTCTGGGCCAATAACTGCCCCTCCCATATGTAGGAAGACCTATGCTCGGCCTGTAGCAATAGTAGCTCTAGAGAGGCAGGTCCGGGATGCAAAGGCGGAACCTCCATGACGACTACTGTAAATTGAACAAATTCAATTACATTATTTTTATTTTTCATTGCTTAAATATATTAAAATACCTTGAATATTAAATTTTATTCGATATTTTTACTATATTGTAAATTAGGTTGATACATTTTCAATATTATAATTTTATATGTTAGTTTTATTATATATATGTTAGTTAGTTATTCACCTATATTTTACTAGATATTCCCATTTTGGTTCCGGACACAATATTGAGGCTTAGTAGCACCAATGTATCCTCAATTCTTATGTTCATGATGAGAAATGTTTTTCAATTTTTTACTCAACAAGTCTGTAATTTTATATGTTAGTTTATTATTGTATATGTTAGTTTATTATTTAATATGTTGATTTTATTATTTTATATGTTTGTTTGTTTGTTACTGACTTATTTTTTACTATACTAAAATTAAATAAATAATTTTCATAACTATATAAGATTTAATTGTTAAATATTCATATTTTATTTCCGGACACAATATTTGAGGCCCGTAAGCACCAATGTGTCCTGAATTTTTATGTTCTTACGTTTGTTGGCTATAATTGGAGATAGTTTGTGTTTGAACTATTAGCTTTTTGACGTATTTTTTGGAATAAGAGATACTTAAATGATTAATTTCTATAACTACAAGGATACTACGCTAAAGGGCACTACGTTTTACTACGCTACAAGGTAACTACATTACAAATACGAGCACTACATTAGGCCACAAGATACCACTACAGGGAACTAAAGTAACAATTTATCTAGTTTACTAGTCTTTTAGCAAATAAATAATCGAAACCGGATAAAAATAACAAATCAATTTAAACACAAAACAATCAAGAAAATACATATACCACAGTAAAAAGTAACTAATTAACATTTTTTTAACATCTAATAATAATTTCTCGATTTTACGAATTTTTTTAGCACACTAAAACAATAGTTCAGATACAAAACAACAAATTAGTTAAATCGCAAAACAATCACAAAAGAACATAGAGCACATAAAAATAACTAATATGTAATTTTTATACAAGTTTTAACAAAAACTAAGTCGGAATACCTCGATTTAAGGTTTTTAGAAAGTCGAAGATTTTATGATTTGGAGCCGAAACAAGCAACAATGTCCGAGATAACGCCTTAGCTAGCACGTGGGACCGAGAATCTTTACTTTTTGTGGGACGGGTGGGTCCACACAAGTGTTTTTGGATAAAAAATGGAGGATTTTTATTTTTTTATAATTTTTGTTTTTTTGGGGGGGGAGGGGTGGTTTCGACGATTCTGTTTTGGGGAAGGGAAGGGAACGATGTATATTTGTATATATAGCGTCTTTTGTTAAGACGCTATATNTCCGTGTACACACTCGTCACCTCGTGCAGATGACTTTCAACACATTTCAATAATCACATCAATACCAATCCTAGGGGAAATTCCCCCCACACAAGGTTAGACAAGTCACTTACCTCGACTTGCTCTAATTTAACCAAGTATTATGCTTTTTCCTTAATTTTTCGACTCCGATCGACTCGTATTTAGTCATAATTAATTCGATACAGTCAACAAAAATTATAGTAATCAATTTCATAAGAAAATATTATATTTTCATTAAAATCCGAAATTAGCTCAAAATCTGCCCGTGGGGCCCACATCTCGGAATCCGGCGAAACTTATAAAATCCGACAACCCATTCAATTACGAGTCCACCCATACCAATTTTACCAAAATCCGATAACAACTCGACCTCCAAATTTTAAATTTTTATTTTTGGAAGATTTTACAAAAATCTTAATTTTTCTTCCATAAATTCACGGATTCATGATGTAAATGAGTATGGAATCATGAAATATAATCAATATAGGATAAGGAACACTTACCCCAATGTTTTCCCTTGAAAATCGCCCAAAAATCGCCCAAGAACCGTGCTCCAAAAATCCAAAATGAAATGAATGAAATGAGCATTTTTGGTCCTTAAGTTTCTGCCAATCCGTCACTAAAAGTCCATTTTCGTCACTAAAAGTCCACCAGAAACAGCTCTACTAGTCTTACTTCAATTGATCATAACTTTATGTATATATGTCCAAATGATAAATGGTTTAGCTTTCTGGAAACTAGAATCTACCGACTACAACTTTCATGTTTTGCAATTATTCCGATTCCTTATGTATTGCGAGATATAAGCTCCCAAAGACGGCTGCATGCATCAGAATTTCTGGCGAAATTTCTGGCGAAACTGCTCTACCAGCCTTCATTCAATCCGTCATAACTTTCTGTACAAATGTCCAAATAATGCATAGTTAAACTTTCTGGAACCTATAATCATACGACTATAACTTTCATGTTTTGCACATTTTCTGTTTCCTTATGAATTGCGAGATATAAGCTTCCAAAATAGTCTCCACGCACGAAATTTCTGCAACAGAAATTTCCAGCACTCTTTATCCGAAATCCATTCCGTTTACCTTCCGAAATCCACTTGAGGCCCTCGGGACCTTAACCAAATATACCAACATATCCCAAAATACAATATGAACTTAGTTGAGGCTTCAAACCATGCCAAACAACGACGAAATTACGAATCGCGCATCGAATCGAATTATGAGTTTTCAATTCTTCCAACTTCTATATTTTGCGCCGAAACATATCAAATCAATTCCGATTGACCTCAAATTTTGCACACAAGTCATAAATGACATAACTGAGTTATGAAAATTTTCAGAATCGGATTTCGACCCCGATATCAAAAAGTCAACCCCTCGGCCAAACTTACCAAAAATTCAACTTTCGGCATTTCATGCCTAATTCTACTACGGACTTCCAAATAAAATTCCGATCATGCTCCTAAGTCAAAAATCACCATACGGAGCTGTTGGAATCATCAAAATTCTATTCCGGGGTCGTTTGTACATAATTTGACATCCGGTCACTATTTGAACTTAAACTTTTAATTTTTCATCAAAATTCCATATCTCTGGCTAGGGACCTCGGAATTTGATTCGGGGCATACGCCTAAGACCTAAATCACGATACGGACCTACCAAAATTATCAAAATACTGATCCGAGTCCGTTTGCTCAAAATATTGACCAAAGTCAACTTAGTTGAGTTTTAAAGCTCTAATTCACATTTTAATTCATTTTTCACCTGAAAACTTTCCGAAAATTTTTTACGGACTACACACTCAAGTCGAGTAATGATAAATAGTACTTTTTGAGGTCTTAGAATATAAAATTAATTATTAAATTTAAAGATGATATTTTGGGTCATCACAGTCCGAGCCTCGTCCGATTGACACTCGGGGTCCCCGGGACCCCGCCCGAACATACCAACAGGTTTGAAATCATAAAACGGACTTGCTCGAACTCTCGGAACGTATAAAAAATCATCAAATCTAAGAATCATACCGTAAACCAAATTGATTTAAACTTAAGAATTTCAAGTTTTTCAATTTATTTCCAATACGCTGAAATATACTTAAACTACTAGGAATGACACGGATTTTTGCGTGCAAGTCTTAAATCATTATACAAAACTATTCCAAAACTCAAAATTCCAAACGGACTTCAATTACTCAAAATCCTTCTCCAAACCAAATTTAAAGAATTTTAAATCTTCAAATAGTTAATTTTTACTATTAAGCGTCAAAACGTTCCCGAGTTATCAAAAAACCTGATTCGGACATACGCCCAAGTCCAAAATCATCATACGAACCTATTGGAACCATCAAATCCCGATTCCGGGGTCGTTTTCTCAAAATATTGACCGAAGTCAAACTTGGCCTTTTAAGGCTAACTTAAAGAACCAAGTATTCCGATTTCAACCCAAACGCTTCCAAATCCCGAACCAACCATCCACGCAAGTCAATAGTCATTAAAAGCACATACGAGAAATTTTATTTTAGGGAACGAGGTTCTAAAAGTTAAAATGACCCGTTGGGTCATTACAAAAGCTTAGATTCGATTACATTTAACATATTTCAGCTAATATCATCAGAAAATATACTAAATGTAACTAAATGATTGAAAGGTATTTAAGTTGAATTTCTAAGCAGAGAAAAATTATGTTATATTTATAAAAATGTAACTTATTTTTATTAACTTTCTATCTTATGTATGTCATTTTTTATCATGTATTTAAATAGATAAAATTCAATTATAGTATGTCTAAAATGATATAATTTGAGATTGTGAGTATCGATCGAATGATCTTATGATTCTACTCTCTAACATCTATCGCTTAATTAAATCCAACCATTATTAAAATAACTTAATCATGTATACTTTATTACGATTAGCAAAGTAATTCTGACTAATTATCAGGTAGAATATATTTAATTCTTGTTAATTAAAGTATTTTTTTATATAGAAAAAGAAACTAATATGTTATTCGAGAAATATAAATGAAAATTTGAAAAATAACTAAGAATATCTTAAAATTAAAAGTAATACAAATGTAATTTGCTATTACTTGGTAAAGAGTGTTTTATTTGATTTATGAAAATCCTTAATTAATACGTCCTTTTACAAAACAAAAATAAATAAGTAGTAAGCATTATTAAATAAAGTAAATAGTACTATAGAAGTGGCAGTTGGGACAGTCCCACATCGGCCAGAACTTGTAAAGTTTTGTACTTTATGATGAGTATATTGGAATGACAATAACAGTAATGGGCTATACTAGTTGTGAGTTCTTGCGTTGTTGTCCAATGTAACAAAGTATAATAATTGAAAAATTAGTAAGGATGTACATATCCTACTAAATAATATTTGCTCTTTATAATAATAATATAGTTGGTGCAATGGGGGTGGGTTTACACTACTACATATTAATAGTAGTTACTAATACTAATTAGTAAAGAGCGAAATAATATAGTTGGTGTAATTAAGGGTGGCAAGTGGCCTGGTCCTACGCCCATATTTTTAAAAAACAATAAAAATAAATTAATTTTTATAAGATATATATATAGCTTATAAATTTAGTTTTATTTTTAAAAATATAGTCGTTGGGCTATCAAAAATAGCCATTTAACCTCCAACTTTGTTTTAATCCCAAACTTTTTATAATTACACTTTTTCCTTATTTTCAACTATAAATACCCCATCATTCTTTAATTTTTTCTTACAAAATCATCAATCTATCACAATCTCTCTCTAATTTTCTTCTATAATTGCTACTATTGCTTACTTTATTGTTACAATTTGTGAAATAATTGTGAAATTGGTGAATTGAAGATGTATATATAGCTTATCGAATATATCTTATATAGTATATAAGATGTATATATAGCTTATCGAATATAGCTTATATATATATACTATATTATATATACATTTAATATATATACTATACTATATATACATCTTATATATAGTATATAAGATGTATATATAGTTTATCGAATATAGCTATATATATCTTATATATATATATACTATACTATATATATATATTATATATATATTTAATATATATACTATACTATATATACATCTTATATATAGTATATAAGATGTATATATAGCTTATCGAATATAGCTTATATATATATACTATATATACTATACTATATATATATATTTACTATATATACATCTTATATATAGTATATAAGATATATATATAGCTTATCGGATATAGCTTATATATATATATATACATCTTATATCGATATACTATATATACATCTTATATACTATATATATTCGATATTAAATATTGAATATTAAAATTTAGGATGTTAAATAAAATTTAGGTCACAATTCTATAATAAAATTTACAAAGCATTGCCTTAGATATTTGTTTTAACATCCTTTTATCTCTAATATCTATTTAATGTTTTTTTAAAATATATGTTGGGCCCACTTAGCCCACGGGCCGGGACCGTTTAGCCCGGGACCAAACGGTCCCGGTCCCGGGCTGGTCCATACAAAAAGCCTGTTTGGCCCGGGCCCGTTTGACCCGTTTAATTTGGGACAGATCCGGGACCATTTGGACCGGCCCTCTTGGCCCGTTTAGGCCCGGGACCGGCCCACTTGCCAGCCCTAGTTGTAACAAAAGACGCTATAGTTCCCGCCTAAATTAATTCACCTATAGCATTTTTGTAAAAGACGCTATACTTAACTGGTCAAACGGTCGTTAAGGTATAGCTACATATACTTTGGTAACTATGCATTTTTTCACATATTTTTGTTCTTTGAGTCCAAAAAAAAATTATTTTGGTTCCGGATCCGAGAAAGAAGGATGATCATCAGTCGCATCCTTTGGCCAATTTACCGGAAAATCCTTCAAAGTTTAGCGATTGCTTGAAATAGATTTTAGGATGATTCACCACTACAATGAAGGAGTACAAAGCATCAATAAAAAAACATTATATATATATATATGTATATGTATATATATATATATATATATATATATATATGTATATGTATATATAGCATGAGAAAATGCATCTCTATGCATGTTTGTTAAGTATGCATGTCAAATGCAATGCATCACAGTGGTGAACTCATGTACTCACACTTTCAGAGTACTCAATCTCACTGTCTCGCACTCCCACTCATCATGCTCAATCACTCATCACACTCAGTCACTCAGCATTGTACGAAACATGCGCTCACTGCTGGTATGTCAAACTCCGGAGGGGCGGATCCTGCCCAAGCGCTAATATAAGCCAACATGGCATGTTGCGGCGTGCAACCCGATCCCATCATGAATCAATAAAATTTGATGTGGCATGCAACCTGATCCCATCAATAATATAGCCTATAAGGCCTGCTGTGGCGAGCAGCCCGATTCATATAATAATATATATATATATATAAAGCGAATATGGCATGCTGCGGCGTGCAGTCTGATCCACAATATCTCTCATAACATGGCTCTCACGCCCCAAATCAGTCATCAATTGCTCCAGCCTCTCGGGCTCATAAATCTCATGCCAATCAGCCCAAATAATGATAACATGATGTGACAATAAAGGATAACAGAGACTAAGATATGATATACGAATGAATGAATATTACTGAGTATGTAACTGCAATTTAAGTAAATAACTCAATAGCAAAGATGACCTCATTGGGTCCAAACATAATAAGCATATAGCCTAAACATGATTTCTAACATGATTCACAGCTCAATTTCTCTAACATGTAGAAATTTCATGGATAGAAACAAGATTAGGTAACTACACAGTATCACAAAATTAACCCAGTCATAATTCACACTGTGCACGTTCCCACGCCCATCACCTAGCATGTGCGTCACCTCAACACCAAACACACAACACATATATTCAGGCATTCATACCCTCAACACCAAGTTTAGAAGTGTTACTTACCTCGAACAAGCCGAATCCAAAACCGAGCAAGCCAAATAATACTCCAAAAATGCCATCCTGGACGTATCGACCTTCGAACGGCTTGAAACTAGCCAAAATAAACTCAAGAACATCAAATAATGCCAAAAGAAACAAACTCAATCGATAAAGGTGGAATCTTTAATCAAAAGCACAAAGTCAACCAGAAAGTCAAACCTGGGTCTGCACCTTGGAATCCGACAAAACTCACAAAATCTGATAATCCGTTCAATTACGAGTCCAACCATACTAGTTTCACTCAAATCCGACTCTGAATCAATGTTCAAAACTCAAAAATTCACTTTATGAAATTTTAGGCAAAACCTTCCAAATTTCACTTTGAAATCATCAATCAAATGCCAAAAACGAAGATGGATTCATAAAATATAAATAAAACCGAGTATAGAATACTTACCCCAATCCATGTAATAAAAATCGTCCCAAAATCTCCCAAATTCGAGCTTCCTAACTCAAAATATGACCAAATGAACAAACCCTCGATATTATATGCTTTTGCCCAGTTGTTCTACCTCGTTTCTTGTGTCAAACAATCTCGAAACTCACTTTTTATGCCTTTAATGGATTCCTCGTTATATTCCAATCAAGTTAAGCTTTTGAATCGCTCTATTTGACCTTATAATGAAGGAGATATATTGGTTTCAATATTTGGAAATAGTGTTGATTTTTAAATACGAATTTAGTGGCAATTTCGTAATTAATCTGAAAAAAACTAGCAACCCAATTCTTAGTAAAATGACCATAAATTCTTCATACTATGTCGAAACTTGATGATTTCTATTGCTATGGTTCCAAAATTATGATACGGATATAATGGTTTAGTCGAAACACGAATCAAAGGTCGTTTTCTCAATATGGTAACCTTTATGCTCAAATCGACGTCGAAACCCAAAACAATCACTATACAACCCAAACTTATCCAAATCTCATCGTAATTTGACCAAGCTTTGTGAACATGTCCAAAATAATCATACAAACTTATTAGAATAATTAAAACCCGATTCCGAGTTCATTTACCCCAAAAGTCAAACCTTTGTCAACTCTTCCAACTTAAAGCTTCAAAAACGAGAATCATTCTTCCAAATCAATCCTGAACCGCTCGAAAACCGAAACCAACTATACAAGCAAGTCATAATACATAATTTGATGTTACTCAAAGTCCCAAACCACCGAATGGAACGCTAAAGTTCAAAACGGCTGGTCGGGTCGTTACATTCGCCCCCACTTAAACATACGTTCGTCCTCGAACGTGCCAAGAGTCGTTCAAAAACCATCAAATCGCCATATACCTCACCATACATATAATCATGGGTGATCCCATGTCACCCCAATCCATATAGTCCTAACAACAATATCTAACAGAGGATCCTTACTTCAACCTTAGTAAATCTTAAAACCCAAATCCCCAACATCCGGAACTCATTATATGATCCGATTCTTGCATATATGCATCGCATAACCCTAAAAACGTTTTATCAATAAATAACCATATCTCAAGACATAATCACATGACATACCACATAACTTAAATACTCATAGCAATAACTTCCGACCGTAATAGCTGCTCGATAACCAACCGACACCGGCAACGAACCTCATATCAACTAAAATCTTGTTTTGAACCTTCATACACTGCCAATGATGAAAGAAACATACAGAAACTCATAACCACTCATCAAATTAACAAGTCGTGGAGCTCTCTTGTCGGATAAGAACCATAGACAAAATCTAAGCTGACACAATTCTTGGAAACATACCTTAATCAAATCTGATGGCACTCATTTCAGGACCAATAACCTCACCTTATCTAGTACAAGCTACTCGACCGAACTGTCAAACAAATCCTACCTAGAGCCACATACCATGCAATCCGTGCACCAACGAACAATAACTCAAATATACCCAATGATGGAAAGAGAATGGAAATGAAGAAACCATCTCGCCAGCTCAACAGATACCATCGCGAAACGCAATGCTATCAATCCACCACACAAGGAGAAACATAACACATGAAACAAGCACAAAGGATCATATCCTATCATAACGCCACTACGATGCATGACCCAATCCGAACACCAGTCCATATGAAATACCTCAAGCCCCAATACTCAAAATCAATAACCACACGCAATTCGACATCAAGTACACGAAGTGTATGACCATAACCATGGAGAAGAAAATAACACAATATACCACATCCCGAAAAGACCATAACCAAGGCTCAATCAACCATTCAACACCCCAATAACCATTTCGCTCGAATTCCGTTATAAAGCCCAAATAGAATCGCATCGGGTGTGCATATAACCAATAAATCACAACCCCTTGTAGAATAGAAGAGTAACACATAGAACACATAAGAACACGAACAAGCTCAACTCTAACCGAATGACACACCTTTCAGCAATAACGGTGTTGATTCAATAAATCTGACACAGTGTAGTATACACGTCCTCATTGGGCCTACCAATGGGGCCCCAAATCAACTCCGATCATCCCTAAATAGATAAATGGCCCTTCAAAAGTCCACAATGACCTAATTATAGCATGTACTACTATCTAGCTAATTTTGGCCACATCTTCATAGTTCGCAATCCCGAAACAATCTGCTTCTGAGAACTCCTAGTCTCCAAATTCATAGAACACATGAATCACCATAGCCGATCCCAACTCCACCACTCGAATGACTAACGCATCTCTCATACATTATCATCCCCACGAGAAATACTTTTATAATTCTTCTATGCCACATAGCAAAATCTGAACATCAGCAGTCGATCAACCAAGCGTGTACCGCAATACCAATAAAGCATTCGTAAGTCAAAACACATTACGCCTTATGAAATGCGCACCTTTCCTAGGCAATACCAAGTAGTAATAGCATTCATCTAAATACTTGAAACCGTCCATTTTGTTAAAAATTCATGACCTTCCCTTTAAAACTAAATTGTGACCTTGCACATGCAAATCTCAATCCCACATAACACACCGCATCTATGCCATTATATGAAAAGCATGAGAATCCCATAATCAACTCTGAGTCACCGGCAGAATACATACCCGATCAGTCATAAACCTTCCATTTGATCCTAAATAGGAAAAAAATCATAAAACGCACATACTACATACGCAGGTAGGAAATATCCATCTCAAATCGTGGTAGAAACTATCGAGAACTCTTTAAAACCCATTTGCACATAACCAAGCCATCTGTAACGACCCGGCCGGTCATTTATTACTACTCAAGTTATGCTTTACAGTTATTTTATGACTTACAGTGTTAGTTGGTTCGAGTCCGAAAAGATTTCAGAGTGAAATGAGACACTTAGTCTCATAATTAAAAACTTAAGTTGAAAAAGTTGACCAGATATTGACTTATGTGTAAACAACCTCAGAATTTATTTCTGATGATTCCAATAGCTCCGTATGATGATTTTGAACTTAGGAGCGTGTCCGAAAAATTATTTGAAGGTTCGTAGTGGAATTAGACGTGAAATGGCAAAAGTTAAATTTTTGGGAAGTTTGACCAGAGGTTGACTTTTTGATATCGGGGTCGAAATCTGATTCTGAAAATTTTAATAGGTTCGTTATGTCATTTATGACTTGTGTTCAAAATTTGAGGTAAATCGAACTTGATTTGATAGGTTCCGGCATCGTTTGTGAAAACTTGAAATTTCAAAGTTCATTAGGCTTGAATTGGGATATAATTCATAGTTTTAGCGTTGTTTGAGGTAATTTGAGAGTTCGACTAAGTTCGTATGGTGTTTTAGAACTTGTTGGTATATTTGGTTGAGGTCCCGGGGGCCTCGGGTTAGTTTCGGAGGGTTAACATATCGAATTCGAACTTAGAAGAAAATCTGAAGGTTTCTGCCATCTGATGTAATCTCAGCTGCGGAATTTCTATTGCAGGCGCGAGCTCGCAGAAGCGAGCCTTAAATAGCAGATGCGTCCAGGCGTGGCTGGGGCTTCGATCGCAGAAGCGGCCCCGTATATGCGGGCATTTGATCGCAAAAGCGCAAGGGTGCTTGTGTCACGACTCGAAATTCCCACCTTCAGGATCGTGATGGCGCCTAACATTGCACTTGCTAGGCAAGCCAACGTTAAAATAATCTTAACTATTTTTAAGTAAATTTAATTAAATAGAAGTTACATTACTGAAATAAAGTGCGAAAGACCATAAATACTGAATTATCAAAATACATCCCCGAATCTGGTGTCACAAGTGCACGAGCTAATAGGATAATACAAATAAATGTCTGAATAAAATTCAAGTTGTTTGAAAGATAAGACACAACTAAGATAAGATAGAAGGGGACTTTAAAACTGCGGACGTTGTGTAGTTATACCTCAAGTCTCCTCTGGGTAGTTGAATCCGAGCAAGTCTATGGTACGCTGCTGGGACCAACTCCAAAATCTACACAATAAGTGCAGAGTGTAGTATCAGTATAACCGACCCCATGTACTGGTAAGTGCCGAGCCTAACCTCGACGAAGTAGTGACAAGGCTATGACAATACACGTACGTAAACCACATGTACAAGTATATACAAATACAAAGTAACAATAATATAATAAATAATAATTTATAAATTGGGAGGGAACATGCGAAGGGAATGATATAATAATTTCAGCAGGAGAAGTATCACTTAGCAGCCATTTAATTTATCAACAATAAAATGAGCAATTGATAATATGAAGAGGGCACGGCATCACCCTTCGTGCTTTTACTCTCATTTGGCACTGCATCACCCTTCGTGCTTTTACTCTTTCTGAAAATGACACGACATCACCCTTCGTGCTTTTACACTCACAAATGGCACGGCTACACCCTTCGTGCTTTTACACTCGCAAATGGCACGACAACACCCTTCGTGCTTTTACACTCTTCCTTACCATGAAAATAATAATATAAATTTGGAAGAGTATTTAAATGCGGGGATATGCACTTATCAATCAGTTCAATAACAGAATACCGACTTCACCTTCCGAAATATTCAACAATAATTAAATGAATAATAATTTCACGAATAATGAATAAATAATCAATAATAAACTTAAACAAGAATCTCTTAATTAAATAGGCAATTATTCATAATAAACAAATTCCACCTGCATGCTTTGACTCAACCACAACGCATAAGTACTTGTCACCTGACATATACGTTGTACTCGCACGTTAAGTCATATAGCAAATAGATAAATAAGTCCTACTCCCTCAAGTCAAGTTAACCACGACACTTACCTCGCTTTGCAACCAAATTCAAGAATCCAATACACTTTTGCCTCTCGAATTCATGTTTGGAATCCTCAAATCTATTCATAAACAATTCAATATACTCAGTATAAATCGTAGGAATTAATTCCATATGAATTTACTAATTTTTCGGATTAAAATCTGAAATTCATCTCAAACATTGACAGTGGAGCCCACATCTCAAATCTCGGAAAAACTCACGAAATCCGAACACTCGTTCCGATACGAGTTCAACTATACAAAAATTATCAAATTCCGACATCGGATTGGCTTTCAAATTTTTATTTTACATTTTTATAAGACTTTATAAAAATCTGATTTTTTCTTCTATAAATTCACGGTTTCAGGATGTAAATGAGTATGGAATCATGAAATATAATCATTATAGGATGAGGAACACTTACCCCAATGTTTTTTCGTGAAAATCGCCCAAAACTCGTTTTGCCCGAGCTCAAAATCGAAAATGGTAGAAAATGGGGTGAAACCCCATTTCCAGAACTTAAGTTCTGTTTGCCCAGATTTATACTCATCGCGATCGCGGGAATTCGTTAGCGATCGTGTAGAACAATTTCTACCTAAGTCCATTTAACTCTTCGTGATCGCGGATAACTTTTTGTGATTGCGAAGCATATTTTGGCTACCCAGATTATTACGTGATCGCGTAAATGGTCATGAGATCACAGTGAACATTTTCTCAGACTTACGCGATCGCGTACTGACTTGTACGATCGCGTAGCACAAATGGCATGCCCAGCTTCTACCTTCATTCCTTCTACGCGAATGCGAAGGGTAAAAATCACGGCTCACAATTTCCTCTTCGCGATCGCGGGAATGGATTAGCGATCGCGAGGCATAATGCACCAGATGACAGCTGAAGCTAAAAACCAGATGTTTTTTCAAAGTTCAAATGGTCGGTAGGCCATCCGAAACTCACCCGAGCCCTCGGGGATCCAAACCAAACATGCACACAAGTCCAAAAACCCCATACGAATTCGCTAGCGTGAACAAAACACCAAAATAATGCCTATAACTACGAATCGGATACCAAATCAAATGACATTTTAAAGAAAACTTTAAAACTTCTATTTTCACAACCGAACGTCCGAATCACGTCAAATCAACTTCGTTTCTCACCAAATTTGATAGACAAGTCATAAATGACATAACGGATCTATTCAAATTTCTAGAATCGGTTTCCGGCCCCGATATCAAAAAGTCAAACCCGTGGTCAAACTTTAGAAATCTTTAGCTTTTAAATTTTTAGTTTCCGTTAAATGACCATCACTTGAGCTAGGGACCTCCAAATTAAATTCTGGGCATACGCCCAAGTCCCAAATCACGATACGGACCTACTGAAAGTGTCAAAATACTGATCTGAGTCTGGTTGCTCAAAATATTGACCAAACTCAACTCAGTTGAGTTTTATGGTTCTATTTCACATTTTAATCCATTTTCACATAAAGATTTTCCTGAAAATTATACGGACTGTGAACTCAAGTCGAGGAATGATAAATAGTGCTTTTCGAGGTCTTAGAACACAGAATTTATTATTAAATTTAAAGATGACCATTTTGGGTCATCACATCCTCCACCTCTAAAACAATCGTTCGTCCTCGAACGGAATTAGAAAAGTACCTGAGCTGGTAAAAAGGTGTGGATATTTACTTCGCATGTCAGACTAGGACTCCCAGGTAGATGTATCAATCGATTGACCTCTCCATTGCACCCAAACTGAAGGATAACTCTTAGACCTCAATTGTCGGACCTACTGGGCTAGGATAGCTACCGGCTCCTCTTCATAAGTCAAATCTTTATCCAATTGGACTGAGCTGAAATCTAACAAATGGGACGAATCGCCATGATATTTTCAGAGCATAGACACATGGAACACCGGATGAACCGCTGATAAACTAGGTGGTAATGCAAGCCGATAGGCCACTTCGCCCACCCTTTCAAGAATTTCGAAGGGTCCTATATACCTAGGGCTCAACTTGCCCTTCTTTCCGAACCTCATTACACCTTTCCCGGAGCAATACTCTTTGTCCAACCATTAATGCAATATCAAAAACTTTACGGTCGTCATAACTCTTTTGCCTCGACTGAGCTGTGCGAAGTCGATCCTGAATAACCTTGACCTTATCCAAGGCATCCTATACCAAATCGGTACCAAACAACCGAGCCTCTCCCGGTTCAAACTATCCAACTGGCAAACGGCATCGCCTTCCGTATAATGCTTCATATAGAGCCATCTGAATGCTCGACCGGTAGCTATTATTATAAGCAAACTCCGAAAGTGGCAAGACTTGGTCCCAAGAACCTCCAAAGTCTATAACACAAGCGCAAAGTATATCTTCCAATATCTGAATGGTGCGCTATGACTGTCCGTCTGTCTGTGGATGAAATGTTGTACTCAACTCAACCCGTGTGCCTAACTCACATTGTACAACCCTCCAGAAGTGTGAAGTGAGTTGCGTACCTCGATCAAAAATGATAGACACGGGCACACCGTGAAGGCGGACAATCTCACGAATGTAAATTTCAGCTAACGGCTCTGAAGAATAGGTAATTGCCACTGGAATGAAATGTGCTCACTTGGTCAACCTGTCCACAATGACCCAAATTGCATCGAATTTTCTCTCAGTCCGTGGAAGCCCAACAATAAAATTCATAGTGATACGCTCCCACTTCCACTCAGGAATTTCTAACATTTAAAGCAAACCACCAGGTCTCTGATGCTCGTACTTAACTTGTTGACAATTCAGACACGGAGCTATATATGCAACTATATCTTTCTTCATTCTCCTCTACCAATAATGTTTCCACAAATCTTGATAAATTTTGGCAGCACCTGAATGAATAGAATACCTGGAAATATGGGCTTCTTCCAGAATTAATTCGCGAAGCCCATCCATATTAGGCACACAAATACGACCCTACATTCGCAGAACTCCATCTCCCCCCACGGCAACTTATTTGGCATCACTGTGTCGTACCGTGTCCTTAAGGACAAGTAAATGAGGATTATCATACTGTCGCCCTCTGATGCGCTCATATAAAGAAGATCGAGCGATTATGCAAGCTAGAACCCGACTAGGTTCTGAAACATCTAACCTCATGAACTGATTAGAAAAAGTCTGAACATTTGTAGCTAACGGCCTCTCACCAACCGAAATATACGCAAGACTGCCCATACTCACAGCCTTTCTACTCAAAGCATCGGCTACTACATTGGCGTTGCCGGGGTGATACAAAATGGTGATATCATAGTCTTTCAACAACTCCAACCATATTTTCTGCCTCAAATTAAGATCTTTTTGTTTGAATAGATATTGACGGCTACGATGATCAGTAAATACCTCACACGAGACATCGTAGAGGTAATGCCTCCAAATCTTCAGCGCATGAACAATGGCTGCCAATTCTAAGTCATGAACAGGATAATTCTTCAGTGAACTTTCAATTGTCGCGGCGCGTATGCAATCACCCTATTATCTTGCATTAATAATGCACCGAGCCTAATGTGAGATGTATCACAATATACTGTATAAGATCCTGAACCTGTGGGTAATACCAACACTGGCATCATAGTCAAAGCAATCTTGAGCTTCTAAAATCTCAACTCATACCAGTCTGACCATTAGAATGGGGCACCTTTCTGGGTCAGTCTGGTCAATGGGCTTTCTACAGACGAAAACCCTTCCACGAACCGGCGATAATAACCTGGCAAACCCAGGAAAATCCGGATCTCTATAACTGAAATAGGTTTAGGCCAATTCTGAACAGCCTCAATCTTCTTAGTATCCACTTTTATGCCTTTTGCTGATACAACATGCCCAAAAAAGGCAACTGAGTCTAACCAAAATTCACATTTTGAAAAATTGGCATATAACTGATTATTCCTCAAAGTATAAAGCACACTCTGAAGATGTTGCTCATGCTCCTCTATACTACTGGAGTAAATCAATATATCATCAATGAATACGACCACAAAAGAATCCAAATAGGGCTTGAACACCCGATTCATCAAATCCATAAATGTTGTTGGGGCATTTGTCAGCCCAAATAACATCACTAGGAATTCATAATGCCCATACTGAGTCTGAAAAGCTATTTTAGGGACATCAGATGCCCTAATCTTCAACTGATGGTAACCATACCTCAAGTAGATCTTTGAAAACACCTTGGCACCCTGAAGCTGATCGAATAAGTCATCAATTCTTGGCAGTGGATACTTGTTCTTGATAGTAGCCTTGTTCAACTGTTGATAATCTATACACATTCGCATTGAACCATCTTTCTTCTTTATAAATAATACCGGTGCACCCGGGAAATAGCCGTGAAAATTGCTCCTGGGTCAATGCAGGCGATCCAACTGGTCTGGTCAATGTATAATCTCTAAACCACCTCTTGACGGAACCCGTCATCTAAAATACAGCAAAATCGACCCCATTGGTCTCAACTATACCCATGTTCCGCAGTACCTCATGGCAGCGGTCAAGATATTCATGTGGGTCCTCAGAAGGTGTACCACTAAAGTGAACTGGAAAGAGCTTAGTAAACTTATCCAGTCTCAATAAGGCCTCAGAAGATATGGCGGGCCTATCATCGGTCTGTGCCACAACAACTGTCTGAACTACCCCAACTGGCGGGGCTGTTGGAGCCTGATTCTGGGGAGCCATCTGCTCCGGAGTAGGAGTAGTGGGAGTTTGTGCTCCTCCCCCCAGCCTGTGAGATGGCTGGTGCCACTAAAAATGTACCATTCTGGGCCACGCCCTCCATAAGACTTACCAAACGGACTAGAGCGTCCCGAAGCACTGGAGTAGCAATAAATCCTTCCGGGACCTGAACTGGTCCAACCGGTACAGTCTGAACGGGTACCTCCTCCTAAAGGTCCACCTAAGGTTCTACAATAGGTGTTGCTACTCGAGCTCTAGACTGAGCTCTACCTCTGCCTCTACCTCAGCCTCTAGCATGACCTCGGCCTCGACCTCTACCCCTGGTCATAGTTGCCACCGGGGGCTCTGGTCCCTGTCCGTCGGTAGATGTATTACGTGTTCTCGCCATCTGCGAGAGAATGAGAATAAAATAGTTCAATTATCGATGATATAATAAGATCGCACGACAGAATAAGAAAGAAGTGATATTGTTCCTAAACTTTATAGCCTCTGAAAGATAAATACATACGTCTCTGTACCGATCCTTCAAACTCTACTAAGTTTGCTAGTGACTCGTGAGACCTATGTAACCTAGTTCTCTGATACCAACTGTCACGACCCGAAATTCCCACCTTCAGGATCGTGATGGCGCCTAACATTTCATTTGCTAGGCAAGCCAACGTTAAAATAATCTTAACTATTTTTAAGCAAATTTAATTAAATAGAAGTTACATTACTGAAATAAAGTGTGAAGGACCATAAATACCGAAATATCAAAATACATCCCCGAATCTGGTATCACAAGTGCATGAGCTACTAAGATAATACAAATAAAGGTCTGAATAAAATTCAAGTTGTTTGAAAGATAAGACACAACTAAGATAAGATAGAAAGGGACTTTGGAACTGCGGACGCTGTGCAGTTATACCTCAAGTCTCCTCTGGGTAGTTGAATCCGAGCAAGTCTATGGTACGCCGCTATGACCAACTCCAAAATCTGCACAACAAGTGCAGAGTGTAGTATCAGTACAACCGTCCCCATATACTGGTAAGTGCCGAGCCTAACCTCGACGAAGTAGTGACAAGGCTATGACAATACACGTACATAAACCACATGTACAAGTATATACAAATACAAAGTAACAATAATACAATAAATAACAATTTATAAATTGGGAGGGAACATGCGAAGGGGAACGATATAATAATTTCAGCAGGAGAAGTATCACTTAGCAGCCATTTAATTTATCAACAATAAAATGAGCAATTGATAATATGAAAAGGGCACGGCACCACCCTTCATGCTTTTACTCTCATTTGGCACGGCATCACCCTTCGTACTTTTACTCTTTCTGAAAATGACACGGCATCACCCTTCGTGCCTTTACACTTACAAATGGCACGGCAACACCCTTCGTGCTTTTACACTCACAAATGGCACGACAACACCCTTCGTGCTTTTACACTCTTCCTTACCATGAAAATAATAATATAAATTTGGAAGAGTATTTAAATGCGGGGATATGCACTTATCAATCAATTCAATATCAGAATACCGACTTCACCTTCCGAAATATTCAACAATAATTAAATGAATAATAATTTCACGAATAATGATCAAATAATCAATAATAAACTTGAACAAGAATGTATTAATTAAATAGGCAATTATTCATAATAAACAAATTCCACTTGCATGCTTTGACTCAACCACAACGCATAAGTACTCGTCACCTCACATATACATTGTACTCGCACGTTAAGTCACATAGCAAATAGACAAATAAGTCTTACTCCCTCAAGTCAAGTTAACCACGACACTTACCTCGCTTTGCAACAAAATTCAAGAATCCAATGCACATTTGCCTCCCGAATTCGTGTCTGAAATCCTCAAATCTAGTCATAAACAATTCAATATACTCAGTATAAATCGTAGTATTAATTCCATATTAATTTACTAATTTTCCAGATTAAAATCTGAAATTATTATCAAATATTGGTAGTGGGGCCCACATCTCGAATCCCGAAAAAACTCACGAAATCCGAATACTCGTTCCGATACGAGTTCAACTATACAAAAATTATCAAATTCCGACATCGGATTGGCTTTCAAATTTTCATTTTATATTTTTATAAGACTTTATAAAAATCTGATTTTTTCTTATATAAATTCACGGTTTCAAGATGTAAATGAGTATGGAATCATGAAATATAATCACTATAGGATGAGGAACACTTACCCCAATGTTTTCCCGTGAAAACCACCCAAAACTCGTTTTACCCGAGCTAAAAATCGAAAATGGTGAAAAATGGGGTGAAACCCCATTTTCAGAACTTAAGTTATGTTTGCCCAGATTGATACTCATCGCGATCGCGGGAATTCGTTAGCGATCGCATAGAACAATTTCTGCAAGTCCATTTTACTCTTCACGATCGCGGATAACTCTTTGCGATCGCGAAGCATATTTTGGCTGCCCAGATTATTAGCTATACATGATCGCGTAAATGGTCGTGCGATCACAGTGAACATTTTCTCAGCCTTACGCGATCGTGTACTGACTTGTGCGATCGCGTAGCACAAATGGCGTGCCCAGCTTCTACCTTCATTCCTTCTATGTGAACGCGGCTTGGCTCTTGCGTTCGCAATACACTGGGAGCTAACCTTCCACAATCGTGTGCCTATCTTCGCGAACGCGAAGGGTAAAACTCACGGCTCACAATTTCCTCTTCGCGATCGCAGGAATGGCTTAGCCATCGCGAGGCACAATGCACCAGATGACAGCTGAAGCTAAAAACTAGATTTTTGTTTTCAAAGTTCAAATGGTCGGTAGGCCATCCGAAACTCACCCGAGCCCTCAGGGCTCCAAACCAAACATGCACACAAGTCCAAAAACCTCATACGAACTCGCTAGCATGAACAAAACACCAAAATAACGCCTACAACTACGAATCGGATACCAAATCAAATGAATTTTTTAAGAAAACTTTAAAACTTCTATTTTCACAACCGAACGTCCGAATCACGTCAAATCAACTCCGTTTCTCACCAAATTTGATAGACAAGTCATAAATGACATAACGTATCTATTCAAATTTCCAGAATCGGATTCCGGCCCCGATATCAAAAAGTCAAACCCGTGGTCAAACTTTGGAAATCTTTAGCTTTTTAATTTCTAGTTTCCGTTAAATGACTATAACTTGAGCTAGGGACCTCCAAATTAAATTCTGGGTGTACTCCTAAGTCCCAAATCACAATACGGACCTACTGGAACTGTCAAAACACTGACCCGAGTCTGTTTGCTCAAAATATTGACCAAAGTCAACACAATTGAGTTTTATGACTCTATTTCACATTTTAATCCATTTTTCACGTAAAAACTTTTCTGAAAATTATACGGACTGTGCACTCAAGTCGAGGAATGATAAATAGTACTTTTCAAGGTCTTAGAACACAGAATTTATTATTAAATTTAAAGATGACCCTTTTGGGTCATCACATCCTCCACCTCTAAAACAAACGTTCGTCCTCAAACGGAATTAGAAAAGTACCTGAGCTAGTAAAAAGGTGTGAATATTTACTCCGCATGTCAGACTCGGACTCCCAGGTAGCTGTCTCAATCGATTGACCTCTCCATTGCACCCAAGCTGAAGGATAACTCTTAAACCTTAATTGTCGGACCTGCTGGGATAGAATAGCTACCGGCTCCTCTTCATTAATCAAATCTTTATCCCATTGGACTGAGCTGAAATCTAACACATGGGACGAATCACCATGATATTTCCGGAGCATAGACACATGGAACACCGGATGAGCCACTGATAAACTAGGTGGTAATGCAAGCTGGTAGGCTACTTCGCCCATCCTTTCAAGAATTTCGAAGGGTCTTCTATACCTAGGGCTCAACTTGCCCTTCTTTCCAAACCTCATTACACCTTTCCCGGAGCAATACTCTTTCTCCAACCATGAATGCAATATCACGAACTTTACGATCGGCATAACTCTTTTGCCTCGACTGAGCTGTGCGAAGTCGATCCTGAATAACCTTGACATTATCCAAGGCATCCTGTACCAAATCGGTACCCAACAACCGAGCCTCTCCCGGTTCAAACCATCCAACTGGCAAACGGCATCGCCTTCCGTATAATGCTTCATATGGAGCCATCTGAATGCTCGACTAGTAGTTATTATTATAAACAAACTCCGAAAGTGGCAAGAACTGGTCCCAAGAACCTTCAAAGTCTATAACACAAGCGCGAAGCATATCTTCCAATATCTGAATGGTGCGCTCTGATTGTCCGTCTATCTGTGGATGAAATGTTGTACTCAACTCAACCCGCGTGCCTAACTCACGTTGTACAATCCTCTAGAAGTGCGAAGTGAACTGCGTACCTCGATCAGAAATGATAGACACGGGCACACCGTGAAGGCGGACAATCTCACGAATGTAAATTTCAGCTAACCGCTCTGAATAATAGGTAATTGCCACTGGAATGAAATGTGCTTACTTGGTCAACCTTTCCACAATGACCCAAATTGCGTCGAATTTTCTCTAAGTCCGTGGAAGCCCAACAACAAAATCCATAGTGATACACTCCCACTTCCACTCAGGAATTTCTAACTTTTGAAGCAAACCACCAGGTCTCTGATGCTCGTACTTAACTTGCTGACAATTCAGACACCGAGCTACATATGAAACTATATCTTTCTTCATTCTCATCCACCAATAATGTTGCCGCAAATCTTGATAAATTTTGGCGGCACCTCGATGAACAGAATACCTGGAAATGTGGGCTTGTTCTAGAATTAGTTCGCGAAGCCCATCCATATTAGGCACACAAATACGACCCTACATTCGCAGAACTCCATCTTCCCCCACAGCAACCTGTTTGGCATCACCGTGTCGTACCGTGTCCTTAAGGATAAGTAAATGAGGATCATCATATTGTCGCCCTCTGATGCGCTCATATAAAGAAGACTGAGCGATTGTGCAAGCTAGAACCCGACGGGGTTTTGAAACATCTAACCTCATGAACTTATCAGCCAAAGTCTGAACATCTGCAGCTAACGGCCTCTCACCAACTGAAATATACGCAAGACTGTCCATACTCACAGCCTTTCTACTCAAAGCATCGGCCACTACATTGGCCTTTCCGGGGTGATACAAAATAGTGATATTATAGTCTTTCAACAACTCCAAGCATTTTCTCTGCCTCAAATTAAGATCTTTTTGTTTGAACAGATATTGAAGGCTACGATGATCAGCAAATACCTCACACGAGACATCGTAGAGGTAATGCCTCCAAATCCTCAGCGCATAAATAATGGCTGTCAATTCTAAGTCATGAACAGGATAATTCTTCTCGTGAACTTTCAATTGCCGCGACGCGTATGCAATCACCCTGTCATCTTGCATTAATAATGCACCGAGCCCAATGTGAGATGTATCATAATATACTATATAAGATCCTGAACCTGTGGGTAATACCAACACTGGCATCATAGTCAAAGCAATCTTGAGCTTCTAAAATCTCAACTCATACCCGTCTGACCATTAGAATGGGGCACCTTTCTGGGTCAGTCTGGTCAATGGGCTTTCTACAGACAAAAACCCTTCCATAAACCGGAGATAATAACCTGGCAAACCCAGGAAAATCCGGATCTCTGTAACTGAAGTAGGTTTAGGCCAATTCTGAACAGCCTCAAGCTTCTTAGTATCCACTTTTATGCCTTCTGTTGATACAACATGCCCAAAAAAGACAACTGAGTCTAACCAAAATTCACATTTTGAAAATTTGGCATATAACTGATTATTCCTCAAAGTCTAAAGCACACTCTGAAGATGTTGCTCATGCTCCTCTCGACTATTGGAGTAAATCAAGATATCATCAATGAATACAACCACAAAAGAATCCAAATAGGGCTTGAACACCCGATTCATCAAATCCATAAATGTTGTTGGGGCATTTGTCAGCCCAAATGACATCATTAGGAATTCATAATGCCCATACTGAGTCCGAAAAGTTGTCTTAGGGACATCAGATGCCCTAATCTTCAACTGATGGTAACCATACCTCAAGTAGATCTTCGAAAACACCTTGACACCCTGAAGCTGATCGAATAAGTCATCAATTCTTGGCAGTGGATACTTGTTCTTGATAGTAGCCTTGTTCAACTGCCGATAATCTATACACATTCGCATTGAACCATCTTTCTTCTTTATAAATAATACCGGGGCACCCCGGGGTGAGATACTAGGTCTAATCAATCCCTCATCAAGCAAGTCTTGTAATTGATCCTCCACTTCTTTCAACTTCGGCGGGGCCATACGGTATGGTGGGAAAGAAATGGGTTGTGTGCCCGGAGCTAAATCAATACAGAAATCAATATCTCTATCGGATGGCATCCCCGACAAATCTGCAGGAAATATATTTGGTAACTCACGGACAACTGGAACTGAATCCATAGAAGTAACATACGCACTGGGATCGCGAATATAATCCAAATAAGCTTGAAAATCAGTGTTTGAACTGAATCGTCTCGTTTAAACCTGATTCCAGTAAAAAGCATTTAAAGATATTTTTCCAACAGTTTTTCAAACAAAAAGGCTCAGCAAATGTGAGTAAAAATAATGAAATCATAAATAGCTCCTCGGGCAAACCTTACAATCACTCTTGCCACTCGGGCATACCTCACAATCACTCTTGCCACTCGGGCATACCTCACAATCACTCTTTCCACTCGGGCATACCTCACAATCACTCACCACTCGGCACTCAGCACTCGCACTCAGTAGGTACCTGCGCAAACTGGGGGGGTGTACAAACTCCGGAGGGGATCCTTCATCCCAAGCGCTATAATCTGCACGGACAACTCACGTGCGATAATAATAAAGTATGTTGCAAGCGGGCAGCCCCGATCCACACTCATGCTCACAAATTAGGCCCTCGGCCTCACTCAGTCATAAATAT
>AWOL01S0022775.1:56720-82123 GCA_000715115.1 Nicotiana otophora
CTCAAACAACGCTAAAACCATGAATTACACCCCAATTCAAGCCTAATGAACTTTGAAATTTCTAATTTCTACAAATAACTCCGGAACCTATCAAATCACGTCCGATTGACCTCAAATTTTGCACACAAGTCCTAAATGACACAACAGAGGTATTTCAATTTTCAGAATCGGATTCCGACTCCGATATCAAAAAGTCAACCCCCCGGTCAAACTTCTCAAAAATAAAACTTTCAGCACTTCAAGCCTAATTCCTCTACGGACTTCCAAATAATATTCTGGACACGCTCCTAAGCCCAAAATCACCATACGGAGCTATTGGAATCATCAAAATTCAAATCCGAGGTCGTTTACACATAGGTCCATATCCGGTCCACTTTTCTAACTTAAAATTTTCAATTATGAGACTAAGTGTCTCATTTCACTCCGAGTTCCTTCCAGACTCGAACCAACTAACCCGATATAACATAATATAGCTGAATAACACAAAAAGAAGTAGAAATAGGGAAAACGGGGCTATAATTCTCGAAACGACCGGCAGGGTCGTTACAAATACACCTTTGCCTCATGAATTCGTGTCCAAAATCCTCAAATCTAGTCATACATAATTCAATATGCTCAGTATAAATCATAGGAACTAATTCCAAATGAATTTACTAATTTTCCGCATTAAAATCCAAAATTCATCTCAAAAGTTGACAGTGGGGCCCACGTCTCGAATCCCGGAAAAACTCACGGAATCCGAACACTCGTTCCGATACGAGTTCAACTATACAAAAATTATCGAATTCCGACATCGGATTGGCTTTCAAATTTTCATTTTACATTTTTGGAAAACTTTATAAAAATCTGATTTTTTTTTCTTCTATAAATTCACGGTTTCATGATGTAAATGAGTATGGAATCATGAAATATAATCATTATAGGATGAGGAACACTTACCCCAATATTTTCCCGTAAAAATCACCCAGAACTCGTTTTACCCGAGCTCAAAATCGAAAATGGTGGAAAATGGGGCGAAACCCCATTTCCAGTACTTAAGTTCTGTTTGCCTTCATTCCTTCTACGCGAACGCGGCTTGGCTCTTGCGTTCGCAATACACTGGGAGCTAACCTTCCACGATCGTGTGCCTATCTTCGCCAACGCGAAGGGTAAAACTCACGGCTCACAACTTCCTCTTCGCGATCGCAGGAATGGCTTAGCCATCGCGAGGCACAATGCACCAGATGACAGCTGAAGCTAAAAACCAGATTTTGTTTTCAAAGTTCAAATGATCGGTAGCCATCCGAAACTCACCCGAGCCCTCAGGGCTCCAAACCAAACATGCACACAAGTCCAAAAACCTCATACGAACTCGCTAGCGTGAACAAAACATCAAAATAACGCCTAGAACTACTAATCGGACACCAAATCAAATAAAATATTTAAGAAAACTTTAAAACTTGTATTTTCACATCCGAACGTCCGAATCACGTCAAATCAACTCCGTTTCTCACCAAATTCAACAGACAAGTCATAAATGACATAACAGATCAATTCAAATTTCCAGAATTAGATTCCGACCCCGATATCAAAAAGTTAAATCCGTGGTCAAAATTAAGAAATCTTTAGCCTTTAAATTTCTAATTTCCGTTAAATGGCCATAACTTCAGCTAGGGACCTCCAAATTAAATTTCGGACATACGCCCAAGTCCCAAATCACGATACAGACCTATTGAAACTGTCAAAATAATAATCCGAGTTTGTTTGCTCAAAATGTTGACCAAAGTCAACTCAATTGAGTTTTAAGGCTCTATTCCACATTTTAATCCATTCTTCACATAAAAACTTTTCGAAAAATTATACGGACTATGAACGCAAGTCGAGGAATGATACATAGTGCTTTTCAAGGTCTTAGAACACAGAATTTATTATTAAATTTAAAACAGCTTGGTGAGGCAACTTCGTAGAAGCGGACAGCTCCTCGTAGAAGCATGTCCACAGATGCGCACAAAATCCCGCAGAAGCGGAAACCCCTGGGCAGTACAAAAACAGAGGGGTTCCGAACTTTTCCCATAGTTTTGGGCATTTCAAGGCGATTTTGACAAGGTTTTCACGGGAAAACTTGAGGTAAATCACTTGTTATAATTTCTACTTCATAATATTGAATTATCATCGAATAATCCGACTAGATTACATATTCTTCAGGTGTAAATCGGGGATTTGAACTTAGGGATTTGAAATTAAGATTTGGAGATCGAGTTGAGGTCGGATTTTGGTAAAATTAGTATGGTTAAACACATGGTTGAATGGGCTTCCGGATTTTGTAACTTTTGTCGGGTTCCGAGACGTGGGTCCCATGGGCAATATTTGAGCTAAATTTTGGATTTTGATGGAAAATTAATATTTTCTTATGGAATTAATTCCAATAAACTTTATTGACTGAATTAAATTATTTGTGGCTAGATTCGAGGCATTTGGAGGCCAATTCACGAGGAAAAGACATTGCAGAATAAAGAATTACACAGTTTGAGGTAACTAACAGTTCTAAATTTGGTCATGAGGGTATGAAACCCCGGATTATGTATTATATGATTGGTTTTGATGTGATGCACATAATAGGTGACGGGCATGTGGGCGTGCACCGTAGGAATTATGACTTGGTCAATTCCATGGAACTGTGTAGTTGAAAATTCTGTTGATATCCGTACATTTTTCCATGTATTAGAGAAATTGATCGATGAAACATATTTATATCACATGTTTACACTGTTGGGACCCACAAAGATCGTGTACTTGTGAAATTATCTACTAAATTGTTGTTTTGCACTCAGTCATAGTTCTATTTGCACATTTTTACCTTAGTCTCTCTTATTCATTATTGATGCATCATATCATTATTGTTGGGCTGCTTATCATGATTTCTGAGAGCCCGAGAGACTTGAGATGTTGATGACTAAGTGAGGCCTAGGGACTAATTGTGAGGATATTTATGGGATCGAGTTGCACGCCACAGCATATTTCATTGTTATATGTCATGATTGGCTTGATATAGCGCTTGTGCTGAAGGAGCCCCTCCAGAGTCTGTACACACCCCCAGTGAGTGCAGGTACCTACTGAGTGCGAGTGCCGAGTGATGAGCGACTGTGAGGAATGAGCAACTGTGAGAAAAGAGTGAATGTGAGGAAAAGTGACTGTGAGGTTAGAGTGAATGGGAGGACTGAGTGACTGTTACTCTGAGAGGATGCATTGATTTCATTATTTGCTGCATTTCAGCTGTCATATATCACTATTTTTGAAAATTTCGGAAAAACATTATTTCCTGTTTTGGTCAAACTTGATATGAAATTTCAGTGAAATCTTAAATGTTGAACTTGTGAGCATGCCTACTCTTTTATATTGGAAAGTATTGTATTTGGAATTAGCTGAGAAGCTCGTCACTACTTTCAGTACTTTATTTATTATTGTTACTTACTGAGTTGGTTGTACTCATACTACACCCTACACTTCGTGTGCAGATCCAGGTTATCCCGGATACAATGGGTGTTGATTCTTTCACACATTCGATTTTCAGGAGATTCAGAGGTAGCTGTCATGTTTCGCAGACCTTGTCTCTCCTTCCCTATTTTTTTGTTTATTGTATTTGGTCTCAGATTATTATAGAACACATTTTCCAGATTTGTAATGTATAGATGCTCATGTACTTAGTGACACCGGATTTTAGGAGTGTGTGTATCGGTATTGGCGAGACTTGTGTATTGTGTTTAAATATTATATTTTCAAACTTATAAGAAACGGTGGTTTATTGAGGTTGTCGGCTTGCCTAATATCGCGATAGGTGCCATCAAGACAGGTTAGGATTTTGGGTAGTGAAAAATTGGTAGTAGAGCCTAGGTTACATAGGTATCACAAGTTATGAGCAGGTTTAGTAGAGTCTTGTGGATCAGTACGGAGACGTCTACACTTATCTTTGAGAGGCTGCCGAACCTTTAGGAAAATTTCACTTTCTTGTATTCTATCGTGCGAACTTGTTAATTCCGGAAAAGTAAAATTCTGTTATTCTATACTCTCACAGATGGTGAGAACACGTACTATCGGATCGGACGGTCAGCCACCAGTGCAACCAGTTAGGGCCGCGAGAGGCTGGAGCTGTGGTAGAGGTCGGGGTCGATGTAGAGGTCGAGGTGTTGCTCGTACAACGGTTGGGGAAGCACCTGTAGCACCACCAGTTGCTCCAGTTCGGGAGAAGATTCCAAACATATTTGAGCCGACGGGACCCACTCAGTCACTAGTTGTGCCCATTGAGATTCCAGGCCTATAGGAGGAATTGACTCAAATATTGACAGTTTGCACTGACCTTGCTCAAGTGGAATTGGCTCAGGCCGCACCAGCCACTTCTCAGGCCGGGGGAGGTACTCATACCCCTGTTTCCCGTACTCCAGAGCAGGTAGTGCAGGGACTTCAGATACCGGGGGCACAACCAGCCCAGTCGGCTGCAGCTGCTGAGACCCCGGTAGTCCCCGTTATGACAGATGATGAGCAGAGGAGACTTGAGAGATTTGGGAAGCTTCGACCTCCATCATTTAGCGGTGTTGAGTCAGAGGATTCTCAAGGTTTTCTGGATAAGTGTCAGCGGATGCTTCGGACAGCGGGTATTTTGGAGACCAGTGGGGTCTCGTTCACTACTATTCAATTTTATGGAGCTGCCTTCAGATGGTGGGAGACTTATGAGAGGCGCAGGCCGGTCGGTGCTATACCACTTACATGGCAGGAATTCTTCGTTCTCTTTTTGGAGAAGTTTATATCGCAGCCTCGCAGAGAGGAGCTGGGCGGATAGTTTGAGTAATTATGTTAGGATGGCATGTCTGTGACACAATACGAGATAAGATTTTTTGAGTTGGCTCATCACGCAGTTTGGTTGGTTCCTACTGATAGGGAGAGGATTAGGAGGTTCATTGATGGCCTCACATATCAGTTGCGGTTACTTATAACTCGGGAGAGAGTATCTGGTGCTACTTTTGATGAGGTAGTTGACATTGCTCGGCAGATAGAGATGGTTCATAGCCAGGAGTGTGGAGAGAGGGAGGCCAAGAGGCCTCGTGGTCCAGGTGATTTCAGCGGTGTTCCTTCAGGGGGTCAATTTTACTGCGGTAGGGGTCGTCCTTATAGACACGCTCAAGTGGGTCATCCAGTTCACTGTGGTGCATCATCCAGTCAGGGTTCATATAGTTCTCATTAGGGTCAGTCATCTCTCAATGCCCTGCCAGCCTAGAGTTCGTCTTGTGCTCCTTCAATTCAGGGTTCATTTGCACCGGGTGCTTCTAGCAGTTATTCTGGTTCTCGAGGCCTAATTCAATCAGCACCACCACCAGTACCGGGGAGCTGATTTAAGGGCGGATAATTTGGGCATATGTGGAGACAATGTCCTCGTCGCTCGGGAAGTCCAGTGCAGCAGAGAAGTCAGACTACGACTTCAGCACTAGTTACTTCACCAGCCGCCCAGCCAGCACGGGGTGGGGGTCAGTCAGCTAGGGGCTGCCCAAGAGGGGAGGTCGACCAGGTGGCGGTCATGCCCGATTCTATGCTTTTCCTGCCAGGCCAAATGTCATTGCCTTAGATGTAGTGATCACAGGTATTGTCTTAGTGTGCCACAAGGAAGCTTCTATATTATTTGACCCTGGTTCTACTTATTCGTATGTATCATCATACTTTACTCATTATCTGGATATGCCCAGTGAGTCTTTAGTTTTACCTATTCGTGTATCTTTGCCTGTGGGCGATACTATTATTGTGGATCGTGTACATTGGTCATGTGTGGTAACTATTGAGGGACTGGAGACTAAAGTTGATCTCTTATTGCTTAGTATGGTTGATTTCGATGTAATTCCAGGTATGGATTGGTTGTCTCCATGTCATGTTATTCTGGACTATCATGCAAAAACTGTGACGTTGGCAATGTCGGGGTTGCCGAGGCTCGAATGGAGAGGTTCTCTAGATTATGTTCCCGGCAGGGTAATTTCTTATTTAAAAGCCCAACGTATGGTTGGGAAGCGGTGTTTGTCATATTTGTCTTTTGTGAGAGATGTTGATGCAGGTACTCCTACTATTGATTCAGTACCGGTAGTGAGAGACTTTTCATAAGTATTTCCTGCAGACCTGCCGGGTATGCTGCCCGACAGGGATATTGATTTCGGTATTGACTTGGAGCTGGGCACTCAGCCCATTTCTATTCCTCTGTATCATATGGCACCAACTGAGTTAAAATAATTGAAAGAGCAACTTCAGGAGCATCTTGATAAGGGTTTTATTAGGCCTAGCGTGTCACCTTGGGGTGCACCGGTTCTGTTTGTGAAAAAGAAAGATGGTACTATGCGAATGTGTATCGATTACATGCAGTTGAACAAAGTTACAATCAAGAATAAGTATCTTTTGCCGCGTATTGATGACTTATTTGACCAGCTTCAGGGAGCGAGGGTGTTCTCCAAAATTGATTTGAGATCAGGGTATCACCAGTTGAAAATTCGGGATTCGGATGTTCTAAAGACTACATTCAGGACTCGTTATAATCACTACGAATTTCTTATGATGTCATTTGGGCGAACCAATGCCCCAGCAGCATTTATTCACTTGATGAAAAGCGTATTCCAGACGTATCTTGACTCATTTATCGTGGTATTTATTGATGATAACCTGGTGTACTCACGTAGCCAGGAGGAGCATGCATAACATTTGAGTATTGTACTACAAAGGCTGAGGGAAGAGACACTTTATGCCAAATTCTCTAAGTTTGAGTTTTGGCATAGTTCAGTGGCATTCTTGGGACACATAATGTCCGGTGAAGAGATTAATGTGGATTCGAAGAAAATAGAGGCAGTTCAGAGTTGGCACATACCATCTTCAGTTACTGAGATTCGGAGTTTTCTCGGCTTGGCCAGCTATTATCGTCGCTTCGTGGAGGGTTTCTCGTCTATTGCATCGTCTATGACTAAATTGACCCAGAAAGGTGCTCCGTTCAGGTGGTCGGATGAGTGTGAAGAGAGCTTTCAAAAGCTCAAGACAGCTTTGACTACATCTCCAGTATTAGTGTTGCCTACAGGTTCAAGGTCTTATACTATATATTGTGACGCGTCACGTATTGGTCTTGGTGCAGTGTTGATGCAAGACGGTAAGGTGATTTCCTATGCATCCAGACAGTTGAAGATACATGAAAAGAATTATCCACTCCACGACCTTGAGTTAGCAGCTATTGTTCATGCCTTGAAAATTTAGCGGCATTACTTGTACGTTGTCCATTGTGAGATATATACCGATCATCAGAATCTACAACATTTGTTTAAATAGAAGGATCTTAATTTGCGAAATCGAAGGTAGTTAGAGTTGCTTACGGATTATGACATCACCATTCTCTATCATCCTGAAAAGGCCAATGTGGTGGACGATGCCTTGAGTAGTAAGGCTGAGAGTTTAGTCAGCTTAGCATACTTACCGGTAGCAGAGAGGCCTTTAGCCTTGGATGTTCAGGCCTTGGCCAACCAGTTTGTTAGATTGGATGTTTCCAAGCCGAATCGAGTTCTGGCTTGTGTGGTTTCTCGGTCTTCTTTATATGATCGCATCAGGGAGCGGCAGTATGATAATCCTCATCATCTTGTCCTTAAGGACACGGTTCAGCATGGTGATGCCAAGGAAGTCACTATTGGGGATGACGGTGTATTACGGATGCAGGGCAGGCTATGTGTGCCTAATATAGATGGTTTGCATGAGTGGATTCTCAAGGAAGCTAACAGTTCGCGATACTCCATTCATCCAGGTGTCGCGACGATGTATCAGGATTTAAGGCAGGATTATTGGTGGAGGCGAATGAAGAAAGATATAGTTGGGTTTTTAGCTCAGTGGTTAAATAGTCAACAAGTGAAATACGAGCATCAGAGACCGGAAAGATTGCTTCAGAGACTTGAAATTCCAGAGTAGAAACGGGAGTGTATTACCATGGATTTCGTAGTTGGACTTCCACGGACTTTGAGGAAGTTTGATGTTGTTTGGGTGATTGTGGAACGATTTAACAAGTCCGCACATTTTATTCCAGTTGATACTACTTATTCTTTGGAACGGTTAGCCGAAATTTATATCCGCGAGATTATTCACCTACGCGGTGTTCCAGTGTCCATCATTTCAAATCGGGGCACGCGGTTTACATCACAGTTTTGGAGAGCAGTGCATCGATAATTAGGTACACAGGTTCAACTAAGTACATTATTTCACCCTCAGAAGGACGTACAGTCCGAGCGCACTATTCAGATATTGGAGGATATGCTATGCACTTGTGTCGTTGATTTTGGAGGTTCTTGGGATAGATTTCTACCACTGACAGAGTTTTCTTACAATAACAGCTACCAATAGAGCATTCAGATGGCTCCGTATGAGGCTTTATATGGGAGACGGTGTCGATCTCCAGTGGGTTGGTTTGAGCCGGGTGAGGCTAGGCTATTGGGTACTGATTTGGTTCAGGATGCTTTGGAGAAGGTTAAATTGATTCAGGAGCGGCTTTACATGACGCAGTCTAGACAGAAGAGTTATGTTGACCGGAAGGTCCGTGATTTTGCTTACATGGTTGGGGAAAAGGTCCTGCTCAAGATTTCACCAATGAAGGGTGTGTTGAGGTTTCGGAAAGAAGGGCAAGTTGAGCCCTCGATATATTGGGCCTTCTGAGATACTTAAGAAGATTGGAGAGGTGGCTTATAAACTTGCTTTGCCACCGAGTCTATCAGGTGTTCGTCCAGTGTTCCATGTATCCATGCTCCAAAAGTATGTCGGGGATCCGTCTCATATTCTAGATTTCAGTACAGTGCAGCTGAACGGAAATTTGACTTATGATGTAGAATCTGTGGCTATTTTAGACCGACAGGTTCTAAAGCTGAGGTCAAAGAACATAGCATCGGTGAAGGTACAGTGGAGAGGCAAGCAGTTGGAGAAGATACTTGGGAGATTGAGAAGGAGATATGGAGCAAGTATCCACACTTATTTGAGACTCCAGGTATGATTCTAAACCCGTTCGAGGACGAACGTTTGTTTAAGATGGGGAGAATATAATGACTCGGCCGGTCATTTTGAGTATTATAACCCTGTTTTCCTATTTACTGCTCAAGTTATGATTTACAGTTATTTTATGACTTACCATGTTAGTTGGTTCGGGTCCGAAAGGATTTCGGAGTAAAATGAGACACTTAATCTCATAATTGAAAACTTAACTTAGAAAAGTTGACCAGATATTGACTTATGCATAAACGACCTCGAAATTTAATTCTGATGATTCCAATAGCTCTGTATGGTGATTTTGGACTTAGGAGCGTGTATGGAAAATTATTTGGAGGTCCGTAGTGGAATTAGGCTTGAAATGGCGAAAGTTGAATTTTTGGGAAGTTTAACCGGGGGGTTGACTTTTTGATATCGGGGTCAAAATCCAATTCTGAAAATTTTAATAGGTCTGTTATGTTATTTATGACTTGTGTGCAAAATTTGAGATCAATCGGACTTGATTTGATAGGTTCTGGCGTCGTTTGTGGAAACTTGAAATTTCAAAGTTCTTTAGGCTTAAATTGGGGTATGATTCATGGTTTTAGCGTTGTTTGAGGTAATTTGAGAGTTTGACTAAGTTCGTATAGTTTTTTAGGACTTGTCGGTATATTTGATTGAGGTCCCGGGGGGCTCGGGTGAGTTTTGGAGGGTTAACGGATCAAATTCGGACTTAGAAGAAAATGTGAAGGTTTCTGCCATCTCATGTAATCGCACCTGCGGAATTTCCATCGTAGGTGCGAGCTCATAGAAGTGAGCCTTCCATCGCAGATGCGTCCAGGCGTGGCTGGGGCTTCGATCGCAGAAGCGGCCCCGCACCTGCATGCGTTTGATCGCAGAAGCGCAAGGGCGCTTGGTGAGGCAACTTGGCAGAAGCGGAAAGCTCCTCGCAGAAGCGTGTCCGCAGATGCACACAAAATCCCACAGAAGCAGAAACCCCTGGGCAGTACAAAAAGAGAGGGGTTCCGAGCTTTTGCCATTTTTTTGGGCATTTCAAGCTCGGGCTGGGCGATTTTGAGCGAGGTTTTCACGGGAAATCTTGAGGTAAGTCACTTGTGATAATTTCTGCTTCATAATATTGAATTATCATCGAATAATCCGACTAGATTACTTGTCTTTCAGGTGTAAATTGGGGATTTGAACTTAGGGATTTAAAAATAAGATTTGAAGATTTGGAGATCGAGTTGAGGTCGAATTTTGATAAAATTGGTATGGTTAAACTCGTGGTTGAATGGGCTTCCGGATTTTGTAACTTTTGTCGGGTTCTGAGACGTGGGTCCCATGGGCAATATTTGAGCTAAATTTTGGATTTTGATGGAAAATTAATATTTTCTTATGGATTTGATACAAACTTGCCACGACCCAAAATTCAACTAGTCGTGATGGCACCTAACCCAACCCGCTAGGTAAGCCAATTAATAATAAACCATAATATAATGATAATAATAAGAGTCAAAAATAAAATAACTAAATTTTATACAATTTCCCAAGGACTGGTAGTACAAATCATGAGCTTCTAAGACTTAGAGTTTACAAAGCTGGCATGAAATAAATACATCATATGTTCGAAACGTACATAAACAGATTTATAAATCTAAAGCTACCTAGAATAAGAGGCAGCTATAACCGGAATGAATGTACATATTTAATGCCAGCTCTCGCCACTCGCAATAACATCAACTCCAAAATCTTCACGCAAGGTGCAAAAGTGTAGTATGAGTACAACCGACCTCATGTACTCAATAAGTAACAAACCTAACCTTAGGTTGAAAGAAGTGATGAGCTTGGACAACGGTAAGAGTCCAACACTAATAGCCAAGAACAACTCGTAACAATATGATGCTCAGCTCGTTCACAGTTATAGAAAAATAGGCATGTTTTTAGGTATAACAGTAAAACCCAAATCTTGTACCAAAATCACCAAAATATGAGTAAATCAAAAAATTGAGATTTTCTTAAAAACTTTCAACAATAGATTAGATATTTCATTCTCGGATGGAATTAGGAAAGGTATGCCTACATGTCAATGTACATGTGAAATCATGAATGCCACAAAACCATGTAGCATGAGAAAATGCATCTTTATGCCTGTATGTCAAATATGCATGTGAAATGCAATGCACCACAGTGATGAACTCATGTACTCACACTCTCTGAGTACTCAATTTCAGTGTCTCGCACTCCCACTCATCACGCTCAATCACTCGGCAGACTCAGTCACTCAGTATTGTACAGTACCTGCTGTCACGACCCAAAACCAACCTGTCGTGATGGCGCCTATCATGGTACTAGGCAAGCCGACCATTCTGACATTTCCAACACTTTAAATCTTTGAAAGATATTAAATGAGTTTAAATAAAGGAAAATCTCTTAAAATGGGATAGGAAAATCATAACTCAATACATAAATTCTTCCCAAAATCGGGGTATCACTGAGTACATGAGCATCTACGAAATAACAAAGTCTAGTACATTGTCTAGAAGTAAGACTGAATAAATAAACTGAAAGATAAGTGTAGAGAGTCAAGGTCTGCGAACGCCAAGCAGCTACCTCGATGATCTCTGAAGGTTTGGCCTCTGCAAATCAACAACCACCGTAACCGGAAGCACCTGAATCTGCACACGAGGTGCGGGGTGTAGCGTGAGTACTACCAACTCAATAAGTAATAAATCTAACCTTTAGACTAAAAGTAGTGACAAGTCCAATTATTACGGTCCACTTTCAGCATTTTACAATACGGAAAGTTATAGAAAATATGGCAATGATATCTCAGATATTTGTGTTCTATAAGTGAAGGTACACGAATTTAGACATGTTTTCAACAAGAAGTTAGACATGCTTTCAGATTAAAATTAACACATAATAGGGCAGATCTAGCCCACATGCAAATAAAACAGGGAAGATCCAGCCCAAATGTCATAACTGCTAGCATTGCGCCCACAGTGGGTATGCAGACTCCGGATAGGCCGATATAGTCCAAGCGCTATAATAAGCCAAATTCTGGAATCAATCAATAAAGAATGATGCGGCGTGCAGCCCGATCCCATAAATATCACTCACAATATGCCCTCAGTCCCATTTAGACAATAACCTCTCCAGTCTCTCGGGCTCATCAGAATCATGATAATCAGCCCACTAATGATGATATGATATGACATGTAAAGACATCAGCGACTGAGACATAATATGTAAGTAATAACTGTGACTGAGTACAAATTGACAAATTAAACAATTAGTTCTACAGGAAAGAACGACCATTGTGGGTCCCAATAGTACCATCATATAGCCTAAGCAGGGTTTCTAGCATGACTGACAGCTCAATAAATCTAAAACATGGTGAGAATACGGGTAACAACAAGATTTAACAATTGATCAGTTCTATGGAATCGACCAAGTCACAATTCTTACGGTGCACGCCTACATGCCTGTCACTTACCACATGTGTCACCGCAACACCAATCACATAATATGAAATTTAGAGTTTCACACCCTCAGAACCAAGCTTATAAGTGTTACTTACCTCAAACCGTGCAAATCTATACTCCAACACGCCCTTGCCTCGCGAATCGGCCTCCAAATGCCTCGAATCTAGCCACAAATAGTTCGATACAATCAACACGAGCTAAAGGAATCGATTCTATATAAAATTACTAAGCTTTTAATTAAAAGTCAAAAAGTCCACTCAAAAGCCGGCCCCCTGGCCCACGTCTCGGAATCCAATAAAAGTTAAAAAATCTGGAAACTCATTCCGTCACGAGTCCAACCATACTAAATTTACCAAAATCCAACACCAAATCAATACCCAAATCCCCAATTTAAACTCTCCAAATCCCTAGCCTCAAACCTCCAAATTATACCTCAAAACTACACAATCTAGGTGGGAAATTCAATGGAGAAACATAATTATTGAATAAATTTAACCACAAGTGATTTACCTCAAGAAATCCCTCAAACATCCTCTAAAAACTTTCCTTAGACCGAGTTTGCAAAGTCCCAAATGAGAGAAATCACGAAACCCTTCCGATTTAAACACTGCCCAACTATCCCGCTTCTACGGTCCCAAAAATCTGCTTCTACGATACCATTTTTGCGGTAAATAATCCGCATTTGAGGAGGTCAATTAAGGGCCGACCAACCGCTTCTGCCGTCCCAATTACTGCTCATGTGGATGCGCATTTGCGTAAGTATATCCGCTTCAGCGGACCAGCGACTCCAAGCCCTCTCCGCTCCTACGACCAGCCTCCGCATCTGTGAGATCGCAAGTGTATCTGCGACCCTGCGCAAACCTTCTCTTCGACCAGAACTGCATCTGCGACCCTAGGGTCGCTTCTACGGACATTCCCTCGCAGGTGCGGTCACACCAGACCTGACCACACCAGCTCCTCCAAAACTCCAAAATTCAATTCGATTTCAATCTGAATCATCCCCTCCCCCCAACCCCGGGACCTCAACCAAACATATCAGCAAATCTCAAAACACGATACAAACTAAGTTGAGCCTTCCAATCACATCAAACAATGCTAAAACTAAATCGCGTATCGATTCAAGCCTAATGAACTTTCAACTTCTATATTTGATGCCGAAACCTATCAAATCACGTCTGATTGGCCTCAAATTTCGCACACAAGTCACAAATGACACCACAAACTTACTCTAACTCCCGTAACCCCAATCTGATATCGTTAACCACAAAGTCCACTCTCGGTCAAACTTCCAACTTTCGCCATTTCAAGCCTAATCCAACTATAGACCTCCAAATCACAATCTGGACACGCTCCTAAGTCCAAAATCACCCAACGGAACCATCAAAACTCTATTCCGGAGTCGTTTACATATAATTCAATATTTGGTCAACATTTTCAACTTAAGCTTTTCACTTTGATACTAAGTATCTCAATTCATTCTGAAATCTCTCCGGACCCGAACCAACTACCCCAACAAGTCATATAATAACTGTAAAGCATAAAATGAGCAGTAAATAGGGGAACGGGGTTGCAACTCTCAAAACGACCAGTCGAGTCGTTACACCTGCGCTCACTGCTGGTATGTCAGACTCCGAAGGGGCGGATCTTGCCCAAGCGCTAATATAAGCCAATATGACCTGCTACGGCTTGCAACCCGATCCCATCATGAATCAATAAAACCTAATATGGCATGTATCCCAATCATATCAATAATAATAAAGCCTACAATGCCTGCTGCGGTGTGTATATAAAGCCAATATGGCCTGCTGTGGCGTGCAGCCCCATCCTATCAATAATAATAAAGCCTATAAGGCCTACTGCGGCGTGTATATAAAGCCAATATGGCATGCCGCAGCGTGCACCTCGATCCACAATATCTCTCATAACACGGCTCTCAGGCCCCAACTCAGTCATCAATCTCTCCAACCTCTCGGGCTCACAAACCTCATGCCAATTAGCCCAAACAATGATAACATGATATGACAACAAAGGATAACAGAGACTGAGATATGATATGAGAATGAATGAATATGACTGAGTATGTAACTACAATTTAAGCAAATAACTCAATAGCATAGATGATCTTAGTGGGTCCCAATATAATAAGCATATGGCCTAAACATGATTTCTAATTCACAGCTCAATTTCTCTAACACGTAGAAATTTAATGGATAGAAACAAGATTATGTAACTACACAGTATCACATAGTTAACCGAGTCATAATTCATACGGTGCATGTCCACACGCCCGTCACCTAGCATGTGCGTCACCTCAACACCAAACTCATAACACATATGTTCAGGGATTCATACCCCCAAGACCAAGTTTAGAAGTGTTACTTACCTCGAACAAGCCGAATCCAATACCGAGCAAGCCAAACAATACTCCAGAAACACCATCCTACACGTACCGACCTCCAAACGGTTCGAAACTAGCCAAAAGCAACTCAAGAACATCAAACAATACCAAAGAAAACAAACTGAGTCGCTAAAGGTAGAATCTTTAATCAAAAGCACAAAGTCAACTAGAAAGTCAAAACCGGGTCCGCACCACAGAATCCGACGAATAATTCATTAAATTACTAGTCCAACCATACTAGTTTCACTCAAATCAGACTCTGAATCGATGCTCAAAACTCAAAAATTTACTTTATGAAATTTTAGACAAATTCCCCAATTTCCTCTTTAAAATTCATCAACCAATTGCCAAATAAGAAGATAGATTCGCGAAATATAATCAAAACCGAGTGTAGANATCATCAATCAAATTAAAAAAATAAAGATGGATTCATGAAATATAACCAAAATCGAGTATGGGATACTTTCCCCAATCCATGTAGTGAAAACTGCCTCCAAAATAGCCCAAATCCGAGCTTCCCAACTCAAAATAAACCAAATGAACAAACCCTCGATATTATATGTTTTTGCCCGATTGTTCTGCCTCATTTCTTATGCCAAATGATCTCGAAACTCTCTTTTGATGCCTTTAATGGATTCCTCGTGAAATTCTAGTGAAGTTAGGCTTTTAAGTCACTCCATTTGAGCATATAATGAAGGAGATATGTTTGGTTTCAATATTTGGAAATAGTGTTGATTTTTAAATACGAATTCAGTTGCAATTTCGTAATTAATCTAAAAAATCTAGCAACCCAATTCTTAGTAAAATGACCATAAATTCCTCATACGATATTGAAACTTGATGATTTCAGTTGCTACGGTTCTAAAATTACGATACAGATATAATAGTTTAGTCGAAACACAAATCAAAGGTTGTTTGCTCAATATGGTAACCTTTATGCTCAAACCAATGTTGAAACCCAAAACAATCACCATACAATCCAAATTTATCCAAAACTCATCGGAATTCAACCAAACTTTGTGGACATGTCCGACATAATCATACAAACTTATTGGAATAATTAAAACCCGATTCCGAATTTGTTTACCCAAAAGTCAAACCTTCGTCAACTCTTCCAACTTAAAGCTTCTAAAACGAGAATCATTCTTCCAAATTAATCACGAACCGCTCGAAACCGAAACTAACCATACACGCAGGTCATAATACATAATATGAAACTACTTAAAGTCTCAAACCATCGAATGGAACGCTAAAGCTCAAAACGACCAGTCGGGTCATTACAGAAATTATCTTATAAATCTATTGAGAAGATTTTAGATCTATCAAGAAGTTCGAGAAAACAATAATAAAGTAGAATTTCTATTTCTCAAAATCCTTAAGACAACAATAATGTATTCAATATCACATGATGACTTGCAATGTACTATTTAGTATTTAAGAACTTTACACATTAAAAGATAAAATCAATTCATAATATTAGGTTAGATTATGGGGTTTGTCCTATTATTTAAAATTAAATCAAAGTCTAAAATAAACATTTCACCAGATAAAAATTTGAATGTTTTATAGTAAAAGAGATAGCAGTGAGTTGGGTTTAAGCATAACAAAAGAAGTTGAATTTTGAGTTATGCTTTTCTTGGTGTTGGCTCACATTAGAACATTGTTACGCTAGAAATCATGATTTAAGGTAAAATATTCTTCGAGTTTAAAAGACTTTTTTCCTTTTCAAATTTTAATTATTAGACGTCATTAAAAAAATTTAATGCTAAAACGTAAGTTATACAACAAAAGAGATAATAATTTGATGCCTTCTTCTTCTTCAACAAGCTGATTCCACCGCTTTATCTAGCAACTAGCAAATTACGAATTAATTTACAATTGATAGTTATCGTGTAGTGAGTAAAGTATAAAACCTTAAAGTAATATAATGTTGGTCGATCCTTTTTTGGTAACTAAGTTAAGTTATACTAACACTCTATAAAGCTGAAATTTAAACTTGAAATCAGCTCCATATTTGAATTTCTCAAGTTGAATATCAATTATCAAACCTATTTACGTTTAAAAAATGCACATCTATTGGGAGTATAAAAAAGTCTTATTGTCCGTTATAAAGTTTCATTTTTGAAGGGACTATATTATCTAATTTTAACATACTTCTTTAAGAATAACTAGTATTCGTACTAGCGCGTTGCGCGAAGAATGAAAAAAATAAAATAAATATAAGAAAATTTTACTTGAATAATACGGTAGACACGAAGGAGCATGAAAGAAATCTGATTTTGTTATTCATTGATTCCTTATATATGTTGGGTCTTGTTGCTCTTCATATATTTACATACATAATCAACACACATTGTGTGTTTCAAACAAAGAGAAAATCAAGAAAGATAGCCTACATAATTTACTTAAAGCTTCTAGCTAATACTGTAAAGCAAATTTTTGAGCTTTACTATTCTTAGATGGTGCATTAACACTCACAATATGGCACGGCATCACCATTCGTGCATTAACACTCACAATATGACACGGCATCACCCTTTGTGCATTAACACTCACGCCTATATGCACGAAGAAACGAAAATGTTAGTGAAATTAACTACTTATAGAATTGATGTGATCCAAATTTACTTTGACAACTCTAGTTCTTGCTCTTGACCATCACGAAATTGATGACTCATGCTTCTCAAGATCAAGAAATGAAATAGAAGTGTGTTCGACTTATGCCAACTGTAATAGCTTCCACCTGTAACAAATCGAAAAGGGTATTAGAAAAATCTAAAATCAATACAACTTTATTTTAATAGAAAGGAAATCAAAATACATACCAACTTTGTTGAATGAATACTGTCTTATATGTTAATTTTCGTCGCGTCCTAAAGTTTTTGCATACTTTCTTCAAATGTATAGTTGTCTCATGTACTGTGCTACTACTATATGCCAAAAGCTGTAAGATTTGTCATGTTTTTCCTTTAAGGATAAGTATTTGACAAACTTATTAGTTTGGGAATGTTAAGCAAGTGTTTATAATGGACTGCGAGACAAAAGTAGATGCACGAAAACAAACTTACATTTTCAATCAGCATTTTATGGTCCTTAAAAATACACGTTTTACAAAGAGATATTAACCGAGTTGAGAAAATTCCAATTAAATGAGATTCTTGGTCATTAGTCATTTAGTTGCGGCTTCAACAATACATAACTTTATGAACCCATCATGTGTACCTTCAAATTGAGAATAAATACTGAAAAATGTGAAAAAGCCTCTCTAACCAAAAAATGATATAGAGAGATAAGAATGATAACTACTGACCAAATACACATCAGATTTCTTAACTGATGAAATTGTGTCATGTGTTTTAGAAGAATAGTTTTTATGATTAATAAGAGAGTAAAGAGACAATTACGGTTGCAACTTGTTGAAGAAGGATAAGACTGAGTCGGCACTCTGTTAGACATCAAAAGGAACGTATATCTCTTTTCTTTTCTTTTTTCCATTTTAAATCTCAAAGAACAGAATACCAAAATAAGAGAACTATGGATGACCTAAGAATATACAGTTGAATATGAATGACTTTTTGTGTCAGCTTTATATTTATCCTAAAGATATGCTTTAAAAATTACCTTGCAACAGTTTGTTGCTGTGTAGTACAGTAATTTTAGCAATCAGAGATATTTATTTTAGCAGTCAGAGATATTAAATGATAATGTGAAAACCTTTTTTAAAAAAATTGGTACTGTTGAGATGTGAAAACCTTTTTTTCAGTCTAAAAGAAGTTGTTGCTTTATTTCAAATTTTGTATAGCCATAATCCAGTTAACGGAACTAAGCAAAATCCTAAGAATTTTCATAGATTTCTCTAAATAATAGGCCAATAAAACCTACTTGATCAATACACAATCTAATTCCACAATGTATACCCTTTATTGGACTTTCAATATGAAGGCCAAGAATTTGTTGATATTAAACTTAGTAGATCTCAAACTTAGTCAAAGTGAACAATTTGGGCATCTTCACTCATATGCTGAACTAAATTTCAGATCAGTTAACGATTAAATAAAAAGTTTACAATGCACATAGGATTTAATCCAGTATTTTTCTTTCAAATTCTTTATCTGACATCTAAGATTGCTTCTCCACTGTTTGAACAATGTATAATTTTGCAAAAAAATAATTACAGAAAGGGTTCAGGTGAAAGTCGATTACCTCTAAACAATGAGTGGCGTAGGATACTTAAAAAATGAATCTAACTGGCATCCAAGCTTGGTTCTCCACTATTTGAAAAAAAAATAATGAAAATTTTTTTAGAAAAAAGGGTCTAGTCAAAGTCGATTACCTCTAAAAAAAATGTGTGACGTTGGATACTTAAAAAATGAATCTAACTGGCATCCAAGCTTGCTTCTCCATTATTTGAAAAAAAAATGAAAAAAAATAGAAAAAGGGGTCTAGTCAAAGTCGATTACCTCTAAAAAAAAATGTGTGACGTTGGATACTTAAAAAATGAATCTAACGGGCATCCAAGCTTGCTTCTCCATTATTTAAAAAAAAAAATTAAAAAAAAATAAAAAAAAGGGGTCTAGTCAAAGTCGATTACCTCTAAAAAAAAAATGTGTGACGTTGCATACTTAAAAAAAATGAAGCTCCTTTGCCAATATATCTTCAAATCTATAGAATTAATTGATTAAGGTTTTGTAAAGTAGCAAGTGAAGGAGCAAAGAGTTGTGCAATGTCTTTCTGACTTAAATTGTAAAGCTTTCTATTTGTGGCATGTCGACTTTCACTATTGTGACATGTTTAAGAAATTATAAAACAAAGCAAATTGGGGTATGCAAGCTGTAAAATTAAGGGATGATAATGCTTATTGAAAAACTAACATGTATATGATTGTGATCTAACTCAGTTAAATTATTCTCAGACATAAAGATGGCATATCTTTCACCTTTTGCCTCAGGAGCTTGGCCACAAGCGGGTAAAGCTTTAACTATATCCTATTGAGCACATCCTGCAATGCAAAAGCATATAATTATATATAACGTGCTTACATCTATGCATATATAGTTAGATTGAGACTCGACGTTAACCTCCCACTATCATAATGCAGCGAAAGACATAATAAAGCAAAAAACTTGAGAAAAATCAATTACCGGGAGTTTACAGAGCATATGACCACTAGAAAAGAAAATTTGATTTAATCTTGAAAAAGAATTGCCTGAAAAAAGTTTAGCCCAAAGGAAGAAAGATCCAAAAAAGTTGCTACTATAAAACTCTAACAGAATGAGAAGAATAATACCCAAATTAGATAAATAAAGGGAAAAATAGACAAAATACAACTTACTTTATTACTGAATATATACTCTCTTTGTCGATCACATTAGAGGAATCCCACAGATCCTCCTTGTGAAAAATACTGTAAAAATGCAGAACCTGCACTTTTTCAAATAAAAAAATAGCACCTTTTCTGGATGAAAATTGTGAACCGATGATTTCGAATCCATAACCATGGTTTAACAATGTTGTTGCCGACGAACTTTTAGCAATTCAAAATTTTACTTCAAAACTGAACTCCGGAGTACACGAATGTAGAATCATTACGGATACCTTGAACGGGAGATGTGAAATTGCAGAAATTTCAAGCCCACTCATTGAACAAAGTTCATGATTAAGAAAAATAGGAGGATAATCATTTATGAGAAAGTACGGATGAATAGTCCAGAACGTGGGTCTTGTTTCAGTTTTTTTACCTTTAAAGTTTTTAAACTTTTCAGTTTGTATGAGGGAGAGAGAGTGTTTGAGTTAGTTTAGGATTTTGTTTCCCGCGTTTGAGAACAATCAATCATGGAGTATTTTTTTTTTTTTTTTGCAAACTGTTTTTTGATGAATTTATAGGTTTATAATAAATTAAATAAAAACTAATGAAAAACGTGGGAGTCTATTTTTTGGAGTTAGAATATATATATTTTTTATTATTATTATTTTTATTATTATTATTATTATTATTATTATTATTTTAAGTTTAAAAAGTAACTGCCCAAAAACCAGTGATTCCATGATATTAATAATTGAACTTGTTAATTATTAAAAATGTTGTAATTTTTTTTACTTTTTTTTTTTAATCTCCAAAAGTATTGGAGTTTTGTCCTAAAATATGACATATGTTGATATTTCGTTTTGACACTTGGCATAATTTCATGGATTATTATTTTTATTATTATTATTATTAATATTATTATTATTATGATTATTATTTTAAGTTTAAAAAGTAACTGCCCAAAAACCTGTGATTCCATGATATTAATAATTGAACTTTTTAATTATTAAAAATGTTGTAATTTTTTTTAATATTTTTTTTTAATCTCCAAAAGTATTGGAGTTTTGTCCTAAAACATGACATATGTTGATATTTCGTTTTGACACTTGGCATAATTGCATGGATTATTATTATTATTATTAATATTATTATTATTATGATTATTATTTTAAGTTTAAAAAGTAACTGCCCAAAAACCTGTGATTCCATGATATTAATAATTGAACTTTTTAATTATTAAAAATGTTGTAATTTTTTTTAATATTTTTTTTTAATCTCCAAAAGTATTGGAGTTTTGTCCTAAAACATGACATATGTTGATATTTCGTTTTGACACTTGGCATAATTGCATGGATTATTATTATTATTATTAATATTATTATTATTATGATTATTATTTTAAGTTTAAAAAGTAACTGCCCAAAAACCTGTGATTCCATGATATTAATAATTGAACTTTTTAATTATTAAAAATGTTGTAATTTTTTTTAATATTTTTTTTTAATCTCCAAAAGTATTGGAGTTTTGTCCTAAAACATGACATATGTTGATATTTCGTTTTGACACTTGGCATAATTGCATGGATTATTATTATTATTATTAATATTATTATTATTATGATTATTATTTTAAGTTTAAAAAGTAACTGCCCAAAAACCTGTGATTCCATGATATTAATAATTGAACTTTTTAATTATTAAAAATGTTGTAATTTTTTTTAATATTTTTTTTTAATCTCCAAAAGTATTGGAGTTTTGTCCTAAAACATGACATATGTTGATATTTCGTTTTGACACTTGGCATAATTTCATGGATTTGCTTCTCCTTTTATATATTAATTATTATTTATTTTTTTTTATTATTATTATTATTATTTTAAGTTTAAAAAGTAACTGCCCAAAAACCTGTGATTCCATGATATTAATAATTGAACTTGTTAATTATTAAAAATGTTGTAATTTTTTTTAATTTTTTTTTTTTAATCTCCAAAAGTATTGGAGTTTTGTCCTAAAACATGACATATGTTGATATTTCATTTTGACACTTGGCATAATTTTATGGATTTGCTTCTCCTTTTATATATTAATATATTAATTTAAGTTTAAAAAGTAACTGCCCAAAAACCTGTGATTCCATGATATTAATAATTGAACTCGTTAATTATTAAAAATGTTGTAATTTTTTTTAATTTTTTTTTTTAATCTCCAAAAGTATTGGAGTTTTGTCCTAAAACATGATATATGTTGATATTTCGTTTTGACACTTGGCATAATTTCATGGATTTGCTTCTCCTTTTATATATTAATAATAGTTTTACGCTAGATGACACGTGTAACACACTTACAGTCTATTTAAATAGGTGTGGCATCTTTCCGGAGGGCCATTAGTAATAATTAAAGATGTCAAACGGGTCGAGTTGACCCGATTTTGGACCGGCCCAGGTCATTTTTAGACCGGATCGGACCGGTAGGTAGGGGCTGGGTTGGAACTGGGAACAGATTATGTCGGGTAGGATAGAGGTACCGGTCAGAACCGGTACTGTCAAGTCAAGTTCGAACCGGTTAGCAGGACCGGTTCAACGGCTATTTCAATTGTTTTAGGGTATATTTGACCGTTGGCAACGGTCAGCTGCCATTTTGACCGTTGCCCAACGGCTTTTTTGCAAGAATAGCCTTTTTGAACTTTTTTTTTTTAAATAACACTTTTAGTATTTACTAATTTAGCCCTTTGAAAAAACTATAAATATACCCCCCTCTTCTTCATTTCTTCACTCATCTCTCAATTCTCAAACCTAAATTCTCAATTGTCATTCTCTCATTTTTCACCTAAATTGCAATTAACTATTTGGCTCTCATTTTTTGAGAAATTTTATTTATGGTATTATTTGAAGTTTGAGCTTTGAACAATTGACGTTTCTTCGTGGTAACATCGGAGTTGCGAAATTCAATTTCAAGACTTCAAAAATCATCAAGTGTTCAATTTATTGCGGAATTTGGTGCACTCGTTCCAACTCTTTCTCTTATTTAATATTTTATTTGCATATTTAGTTTTTATTAGTAGTTAAATTTCCACAATATGTTTAATGCTGCAAAAAGAGTTTGTAATAAGGTTGCTAATCGGGGTAATCGAAAAAGAGGTACTACTTCAACTTCTAGTAGTAATTTAGATGAATAAACTAGAACTATTTACAGAACTATCTAACAATATGTATTTTGTTAAATTTAAGATTAAGATTTCTTTTCCATAAAGATTAGAATTTCTTATTCCCTCTTTTAGTAGGATTATATTTGTAGTTCTAGTCAAACTAGGATTGTTAGTTGTTATTTTGTTACTACTATAATTCTTTTTCTTATTTTAGTTAGAATAGATTTTTCTTAACTTTATTTTTATTCTAGTTTAATTAAGATTAGTTTTTCTCAACCTTATCCATTTTATAACAAGGCCTATTTAAAGGGTTCAATATGTTGAAAATAAAGATTGGTGATTAGTTTTTCTAAGCTCTCGCTTCAAAAACATGATTTCTCTTTTGGTTGACTCTTTCTTTATTCAACGCTTCTTGCAATGTTACGGGATTGAGGAACGGGTGGGTAAGATTCTTATTGTCTTACATTCTTCTCACGTGAGTTTGAAAAACACTTTTGCACATGTTTCTGAAACTTCAACTTCTAATAGTAATTTAAATGAATTTACACATGTTTCTAAAATATCACCTAATAATAATATAGATTATGAACAATTACAGGAAGATTTCATTATAGAAAATAATAAATTAGAAATTGAAGATGAGACACCACTTACACCTAGTAGTATTGGAGTTGGTGGCAAGGGTGGTGGTCGTGGCACTAGTAGTAGACCACATGTGGCCCCGACTGGTAATCGGGGAATGAGAAGGAGAAGTTAAGTTTGGAGACATTTTGAGGAAATAGAGAATTCTGATAGAGTTATATGCAAAATTTGTAAAGATGTTTTTAAACATAAGACTGGAAGAAGTTTAGGAGGGGCTGGGACACTTAGTAGACATATGAGAATTAATCATCCTATAGAATGGGGCTATGATTTAGATGAAAATCAAGGAACTCTAAACCCTAGTACTGGAGGACTTATGAAATATGATAAATGAAGGATCGTGAGGAGTTAGCAAAAATGATTGTTTTGGGTTGTCTACCTTTTTCTTTTGCTTCTTCATCATATCTTATTATGTATACTCAAATGATTTATAATCATTTATTTAAAGGTATCCCTATAAGTACTTGTGTATCTGATACCTTTAGACTTTATGGACAATATCAGATATACATACGTTATTTGTTTGACCATCTTCCTTGTAGAGTTTCTCTAACTTCTGATATTGGTCAAGCTGTTAATGGAAATGATTATTTGACATTTACATGTCATTGGGTAGATGATAATTATTGTATGCAAAAATATATTATCGCTTTTAGAAATATGATGAAGATCAAAGTCATACTAGTATTTTTATTAGTACTACTATTTATGAAATTATTGCATTTTACAATCTTAATAAAAAAGTATTGTGCATGTCTTTTGATAATGCTTCAAACAATAATACCGCTATTTCAATATTAAGACTGCATTTGAAACCAACACTTGACGAAAATTTTCATGTTAGGTGTGCATGTCATATCTATAATTTAATTGTTAAAAGTGGCCTTGATTTATTTTCGACTGAGATTACTCGTGTTAGAAGAGAAATTTGTGTTATTCAAGGAAATAATAGACAATCTAGAATTAGGAAATTTTGAACTAAGTGTACAGAACATAACCTTAACCCTAGATTAATAACAGATGAAATTGTTACTAGATTGAATTGTACATACTTATTTTTAAAATGTTGCTACAAATATAGATTGCCGATAATTGAAGTTGCTAATGCGCATTGTATTGATCCAAACCGTATGTTAACAACCAATACTCGGGAGACCATTAATGATGTTGTTAAAGTTTTACATAAATTTTATACAACTATTATTGAGTTTTCTATATCATATTACCCTACTGTTACTATGACTTTAGTACATATATCTGGAATTTCTTTTCTACTCTCTGAATTTAAGAAGAAAGAAAAATACAAGGATGATGGTGAAAAAATGCAAGCAAAATTCAAAAAAACTTTCTTTCCAATTCCTTCTATTTACTTAATTGGTGCTGTTTTAAATCCTTCTATTAATATGTCTAATTATTACCAATTAATCGATGATATATATATATA
>AWOL01S0022775.1:83762-116223 GCA_000715115.1 Nicotiana otophora
GGTAAACATACCCAGAAACTCATATATATATATATATATATATATATAATTGTATGAACAAGCTAAATGATTATTTACAGTGATTATATAATTATTATGCAAATATAATTGATAATATTGTTATTAATATAGGCAATGTTAATCCCACTATGCATTGTACTACTTCTACTGCATCTGCTGCTATGAATTAAGATGAAGGCCTTGATGGTTATAATATTTTGTCTATATTTCCTTCAACTCAAATCAGTAGCAGGGGTATTGATGAACTTCAATTCTACTTGCAAAAGCAAACAGAGCCCCACACAAAGGAATTTTCACCATTGGGATGGTGGCATGAGAATGAAAAGCAATTTCATGTTCTTTCCGCTGGCTCGGAACGTGCTAAATGTGTCAATTTCAACTGTTGCACCAGAGAGTGCATTTAGTCAAGCAAGACAACAACTAGGAGACACCCGTTACTCAGTGGGAAGCAATGCTTTGGAAGTTTTAGCATGTTTCAGAGATTGGATTAGACCGGAACGAAGAAATCAGGGGCATGAAGATGCTGACAAACCAGAAGACGAGGAACTTGGAGATATATTAACACATGGTAACCCATCTGAATTTAACACTCCAGAAGATGGCCAAGAAGTTCAAATTGATTATGAAGAACTTATTAAGGCAATGCAAAACCTTTGAAGTTCTTAATTTATATTTTAAGGCAGAATAGCCCCGTAGACACTTGTACTTGTTCGCGTATGTCATCCCGTTCCATGTACTCAACGAAGTTTCATTCAGACACTTATAGTTATTCGAAATCTATATTTTAAACCCCTATGACCATTGACCAAGCCTACGTGGCAACTTAATGGCTGAACTGGACAAAATAGGTGTATTTCACGCGTATAGGGAGGGTGAATATAAGTAGTTAAACCAAAAATGACTAAAATAAGAAAAAGAAAAAAATACACAACAAATTAAATTTAAAAAAAAAAGAAGAAAGAAGGTCATCAGAATCCTCCTCCACGTTCTGCCTCTTCCAACCTTCACCTCCACCCCATTTTTCTCTCTCCCCCTTCTTATTCACTTTATCCCCCACTCCATTTTAACCCAAACCCCACTACAACACAGCCCTCCTCCACCACATCTTTATCCACTAGTGATATTCTTCACTACTATAGATCCGAAATCATCACCAGATTGGCTATAATTTTTGAAAACCTTTCCCGCATCACTATTTTCCAACCTTTGAAGACGAGCTTTTGTAAAGGACAAAAATAGAAACATTAAAAGAAGATCGCCGGTGAAACATTCTTCTCTTTCTTTTAAAATGTTTTTGATTTTGCTTCTTGGGTGTTTAGTTTGAAAGAGAATTTAAGGATAAATTTTCTTCGCTAATTGATTCGCTGTCTGGGTTTTGAAAGGGGTGACATGAATTTGAATAGAAGAGGAAAATAGTGACGATTTTGGAGTGGTTGCCGACGATGGTGGCAGCAGGAATGCCATAGTTGGTTGAATCGATTGTAGTAATGGAAAAAAAATAGAAGGAAAAAAAAGAAAAAGTAAGTTTAATTGTATGCTTTCGGATGGAATAGGAAAGGTGGCGGTGTGTGGTAGCGGAGGTGGCGGGTGGAAGAGGCAAATATGGAATGGTAGAGAGAGGAGGAAGGTTTGTTTTTCGTTTTTAGAGAAGAAAGAAATGAGTTTGATATTTTTATTAAAAAATATGTTTTTAAAAATAAATAACGACGTGTCACTAATTTATCTGAGGTGGATCTGATGTGTCCTTTATATCAGTGCGAGTAAACAACACACGGTATGGGAGGTGTTTAAGACTAATATTTTATACAAGTTCAACTGTCTGATTGAAACAATATAGAGTACGGGGACCGGGATGTCAAAGCCGAATAAGTAGAGGTGCCTGTCAGGCTATTCTGCCTATATTTAATAACTCAAATTTGAATTTACTATTTTTTTTAATTTAGTTATTGTAAAATATAAACTTTAATTTGCAAGTTTGAATTAAAAAAAGAACTTACAAATTATAAGTTAATTTTTTTTCCATCTTCATTGTATTATCTTAAATTCTTAATGAAATATTCAAATATAAGGCTTTTAAAGCCTTTAAAATTTATTCAAACACTCTTTTTATAAGATTATTTTTATATTTTATATTTTTACTTTATCTTAATATAAATTTCGATAGTTATACAAAATACACGCAATAACAATAATAAATAAATAAAATCGGCCCGACCCGTCCCCTTAGGCCCGGAACTGTTTCGATTTAAATTTTCACCGATAAGACACGAAACCGACAAAACCGATATTTTGAAACCGCTAACCGGCTTGGTACGGAGACGGGTCGATCTCCTTCAGCGCGGCCCGCCCCCTTGACACCCATAGTAATAATGGTAGATGTTGCTTGAAATTAGACTGCAGGGGTACAATTGCTATTAAAATTTAATAAAGTATAAAAGTGGCTTATTTCAAATAGTTTAAGAGTTTCTTTAGATTCAAACCGGGTATCGGACAGGACTAAAGAGTAAACCCAAGGGATCGAAACTGCAATTTAGAAAGTTGTACCTATCTTCTTCTCCGCCCACTTGCCTATCCTTAATCCTTCATTTTTCTTCCAAACCAACTCACTGTTCTCTCTCGACTCCGTTAAACCCTACAACAACATCATCTTCTCCTCTCTTCTCTCTCAAAAAAATTGTCCAACAAAGAGAGAAGACGAGATAGGAATATGAACCCGTCACTTCTCCTCACTACCAACCAACCTTCTGTAAACCCCACCACAACTACCTTCTTATCTCCTTTTCTCAACCCTACTCCTCTACGTTTTACCCGTAAAATCTCCCAGAAACGCCGCCGTTTTCTCTACAATTATGGTTTATCTACTGTCCGTTCATCTGCTTCTGACAAACCCCCTTCGTCGTCTATTTCGGTCAAGCCAGATGTCTTTGGAGGTAAGAAAGAACTTTCTACTATTCAATCCCTCGTGGATGCCATGTCACCGCCAATAAGAATAGCCAGCTCGGCTTTAGTATTTGCTGGCGCTGTGGCTGCTGGGTACGGGCTTGGGGTTCGTTTTGGTGGGTCCCGCAATGCTGGGGTGGGTGGTGCTATTGCTCTTGGTGCTGCTGGTGCCGGCGCCGCTTATGCATTGAATTCCTGTGTTCCTGAAGTCGCGGCTATTAATTTGCATAACTATGTGGCTGATTTTGAGGACCCCGCTGCCTTGAACAAGGAAGATATTGATGCAATTGCTAATAAGTTTGTCCACTATACCCATTTGATTTATTCATTTATTTATTTGCCAGTATATTTACCGGCAACTAATGCTTGCACCAACCAAATTTATTAATATGTGCTATTTCTTGGATTTGTGACTAATGCCCCACTTAAAGTTAAATTAACATGAGTTGGTGCAAACACCGGGTGTGCGTAAGTTTATTTCGTAGCGGGTTGCTTGGATAGTGCAATTCTCAGGGAAAAAAAAACTTTAATGCGGATGCTTGGACCATTTGCTTTGATTTGGTTCATTATCTTTGTGATTAGCTCAGTAGCCTAATTATCATTTTATTTCTGGCTTAATGACCTTTTAGTAACAATTAGTTATTTCAGACAATTGACCGGTGCTGTGGCTGGATTACAGACTATTTTGTGTCCCAAACATAGTACTATATATGTGTGTGTGTGTGTGTGTGTGTGTGTTTCAGTTGGGTAAGATAAGAATTGATTGAAAGGGTAAGCTATTGTTTAGATGATAGATAAGTTGGACTGGGGAAATCATTTTAGCTTTTTCTTCTAGAACTTATTTATCAAATTCCATGTTGGCTACTTTATGAGCTTTCACGCACAAGTTTTATCAGAGTTCTCTAACTTTTCTAGTTTCGTTTATCGATGTTTGCCACCTCATTTATTTACCCCTTTACTTCTTTTTATTGTTTAGGTATGGTGTCAGCAAACAGAATGAGGCATTCAATGCGGAGCTTCGTGATATATATTGCCGGTGAGTGATAAATTGTCTGTGCTGAAGTACTAACTTGTTACGAACACCCTGGTTGACATGAAAGCTGCATGTATTTCTAAAAAAAAAAAATTTGAGTAAGTGAAAGTTGCATGTATTTCTTTTTACATAAAACTGAGACAAAACCTCTTCAATGTATTATCACATCTCTCTCCTTTTTCGTTTTCGGTTTCTTTTGTGCTCTTTATTTCTTTTTTCCCCCAATTGTCGTATGACAAAATTTTCTTTATATGAGTTGCTTGCCTGGGAATAGAAGTAGCAGAGTTTGACCCTATTAAGCACTTTGTTGGGCAAAGTATGGTTTTGTAGTTAATTGGTTGTTTGCTACGTCCAAACATATTGATCTTGCTTCCTTTCTTAGATGTTTTTTCCTTGATTAAGATCCCCGAAATGTTTAAGGTTGTCTCAACTTTTGCAGATTAAAAGAAAAGAAAATATTTGTCACCTTTCTGCCTTTACTACTTCTTGCACATGCTTTTCTATACTATTTCAGTTCCTTATGACCCAGAAAGTATCAAAATTGCTATCCTTGTCTTGGCATATTGACCCAATTACATTTGAATGCTATAACTAACATGGCGTGATACTTGTTTCAGACACGTAAAAGGAATCAAGCAGAGATTTTTGCTTATTCATTTCAAATGATTATTTTGAATTTTAAATGTCCTTTTTATTTACCAGTGACAGGGCCCATCGAACTTATCAGTTTTAAACATTTTTAGCTTATCTGCACTTTCTTATGCATCGAATTTGATTTGTGTTCAGATATGTATCTGCTGTCTTTCCTCCTGGGACTGAAGAACTTAGAGGCGATGAAGTTGATACCATAATCAAATTTAAAAATGCATTGGGAATTGATGATCCAGATGCAGCAGATATGCATATGGAGGTAACTTGAAGTATTTATTTGATTCTGTACCTCAGCATTACAATACTTCTAGCTGTGGTGGGCTTGCAAAGTTAGAATGTTATGTTGATGAGCTACGTTTGCTTTAATAAATAATTCGTTAAGTGTTAAGAAACTATACATGTTGGTTTCTCAGATTGGTAGGCGAATATTCAGGCAACGACTTGAAACGGGAGATCGTGATGGAGATATAGAACAGCGTCGGGTGGGTCATCTCTTCAATAGCTTTAATTTCCACTTTATGGCTACTGTACCGCCTTTAGTTATCAAAGAACAATAAATGGAACTTGACCATTTCTGACTTCTCCAGTGCAGGCATTTCAGAAGTTGATATACGTCTCAACTCTCGTATTTGGAGAAGCATCTGCATTCCTTTTACCTTGGAAACGTGTTTTCAAGGTTACTGATTCCCAGGTAGTGGATAATTCGATGCATCTCCGTTGGCCCCTTCGATTGTGCAGTGCCATGCCCCACTTGTGGCTTTAACATTTCTGTCTCCTGATTGAAGTTGCTGTCATTCCTCCTTTTTCTGTATCCCCTTCATTTATGTATTAGATTCCTAAGTTATCTGGCTCCCTACTACCTTACCATTTCTCAAAAAAAAAAGAAAAAGTTGTTTGACTCTCTACTTCATTTCACCTGTTTTAACATTTTTGTCGTTAGGTTGAGGTTGCTGTCAGGGACAATGCACAACGATTATATGCTTCCAAGCTTAAGTCTGTTGGCCGAGGTAAATTTGGTCTACTGATGCCTTAGAAGGCACTTTTTGTTTTTCTCTAATGTATGAGCCATTCAGAGCAAATCTCTTCACATGTTTTCTTTTGTATCGCCGAATGAAACTAATGCTTTTCCAAAAACTTTCAAACTACTTACTTTTTTGCTTGGGATTTTCTATTTCTATTCTTAAAATTCTCTCTCTATTGTGGTAATTTTATCAAATCAGCCTATGTTCTTAAGTTTGTCTCTTTTGTGGTATATGGTGCTTAATCCTGTATGAGATGAATTGTTACATGAGGCTCCTTGTGCTGCATGGGTTTGGTAGGTTCCACTCGTGCACCGAGTAGAAATTCTTTTCTCTGGACGTCTTTCTGTCACTTCAAATTTCTCGTTGTCTAGTGATATATCATATTGGTTTATGGGTTTTGAGGGCGTTCTGGCAATAGCTCTTGAATCTGGATGTACATTTATTCTTTATTCTATATCGGTCTTTGTATGGATTTTACCAGCCTTATATTGCAAATGCTAATTCTTTCATTAATTACACAAATTCAACTCCTAGTAGCTAAAGGGCCTTGCAATTCTAAGTTATGGTGGTGTTGGGATGAAGTTCTTTCAGTTGTTTTTTCATGATTTAATTACTCCACTTTACTTCAGAAACTTTGCATGGTTTATTTAACTACTTTACTTGTTTCTCCAGATATTGATGCGAACCAGCTGGTCAGTTTGAGAGAAGCACAGCTTGCATATCGGCTGTCGGATGAGGTAGTGCCTAAAAAAAATCACATTTCTACTTAAATACATCGTTGTAAAACATTCTTTGCTACTTGAAAAAAAAGAGAAGACTGTTTTGAATTTGTTGCATGATATTCATGATCGAATTTGCTATATCCACGTATTCGGTCATCATTAATATGCCCATGACTATTTATATGTTTGCAGCTTGCAGAAGAGATGTTTAAAGAGTATGCAAGAAAGCTTGTTGAGGAATGCATATCACTTGCTGTTGGCAGTTTGAAATCAAGGACAAGAGCAACGTAAGGTCTTAAATGTGTTTAACCTCTTAAAAAGGGAACTTTGAGGCATATCCGCGACTTGAATGTCACAGGATAAATCTTTTACTAGGCAATTCTGTGTAATAGAAATGGGATAACTCGTGCAATTTCTAGCACGACATAATCTTCCATATTCTTTCCTTGTATCATTTGTTTAATAAATTGATTGGGCCATTCAGCAGGGAAGCCACACGTGTGATCGAGGAGCTTGATAAGATATTGTCATTTAATAATTTGCTAATTTCACTGAAGAACCATCCTGATGCTAGTCGCTTTGCTCCTGGCATTGGGCCAGTTTCCTTAGTAGGTATGTTTGTTGGTGATCTTTGCCTGACTCTTATAGAACTTGTTTTAAAAGTCACTGGTCTCTCTCAAGTCTAAGTGAAATCCTTTCACGGAGCTTTTTTCTTTCAGCTGTTTGTTGTTTGTGTGTCAGTTTGTTACCTGGAGTTAACTTTCCCTTTTCCTTCCTGTTCCTTCAGGTGGCGAGTATGATGGTGATAGAAAGATGGATGACCTAAAACTTCTCTACAGAGCATATATTACAGATTCTTTGTCAAGTGGTCGGATGGAAGAAAACAAGGTATGGTGATTAAATTTCTCTCCTTCATTCTTTCTTTATAGGGTTTTTGGAATTTCCCTTTTCTACTTTCGGAAAGTTTGAGATTCTCTCTTCTTTTTTTCTCCATGCATGTCGGATTAAGTTATGTTTAACATATATTTGCTTCTTGGGAGGGGCTTGAAAAGATTAAAGGGGAGGGTTATTCATTGATATACTTTTCCTATGAAAGATGGTTTATCCACCTGCTTCTGTTGTTGGGTATGAATGGACAAGAAGTTAAAGGAAAACACACATTTCTTTTTATCCAGCTTCTTCACTATATTAAACTTCTGGTACAGGTTAAAAAATTAATACTTGTTGATTTGCTTTCCTATGGAAGATAGCTTATGCACCCCCTTGTGTTTGATATTACTGGACTGGAGCAGACACATATTCTTTTCTCTTTTCTAGCTTTCCTGTGGTTGAAAATGCTGACTTGGGAAGACAGAATATCCCTCCTTTTTTACTCCCTTATCCCGTATCTCTTGCTTGTCCTCCTGCCTCTTTGTTCTACTAAACTTATCACAATGGAAGTAGAACAAAAAAATGGATGATGTGGAAATATTAGCAGAAAACTGGTGGCGGTGGGACCAAGATTTATAAGTTATTCAATCAAGAGGATTAGCATGACCTTTGTGCAAAGGTGACATGCACTAAGCTAAATGTGGTCTGAGTTTTCTGATGAGGATGAAAGCAAGAAAGACTAGTTTGATAGCGGCTCTTGTCCTAATTATGCTAAGTTGCACACTTGCACAACTAGGCTTGTTGGCTTCAATTGCTTTTCTCTAGAGGATCTCATATTTCTCGAGATGAGAGTGATATACACATGCATTAACATATTTTGGTAGAGCGGATTATAGAAGGGAGCTCTTGGTTGTCAGCATCATATGTATCACATGTGCGCTATGTCCCTAAAAACATGTCCAATGAGAAAAATATAGCACAAAAAGCTGTAGTATGTTGGGCGCACCTAAGGGTGCAGTGTAGCCAAGTGGTCAATGAAGTGGTTAAGAATCATGAGGTCTCAGGTTCAAATCCAGCGGAGGCAAAAAACTAAGTGATTTCTTCCTATCTGTCCAAGCCTTGCTGGGCAGAGTTACCTGGTACCCGTTTTTGGTGGGAAGCAACAAGTTTTTAGTGGAATTAGTCGAGGTGTGTGCAAGCTGGCCCGGCCACCATGGTTGTTTAAAAAAAGGCTGTAGTATGCTGAGTCCTTTCTTTTGTTTATATCTACATTGATCCTTTTCTTACCCTCTTTTTTCTTTTATTTCCTTGAGAACATTCATCTTTTAAAAAATTAGAATTATGAAAAAGTACATGTATGGTTGTTGAATTTCATTCTTGGTATATATGTTTCTGCCACAAATATATTGATGATATATTTGGAGTACCTTTCTATGAAAACATAATGTGATAAAAAACGTAGATAAGGTTATAAAATAGGGTAGATAATAAATTTGGAGTAATTCAACTTTGTTAAATCTTGCTTTGTGGGTGTAGGCTGATATCACTACAATATCTAACGATCTTTTGATAGGTTCATACAAAAAAATGGATGATGTGGAAATATTAGCAGAAAACCGGTTGCTGTGGGACCAAGATTTATAAGTTATTCAATCAAGAGGATTAGCATGACCTTTGTGCAAAGGTGACATGCACTAAGCTAAATGTGGTCTGAGTTTTCTGATGAGGATGAAAGACTAGTTTGATAGCGGCTCTTGTCCTAATTATGCTAAGTTGCACACTTGCACAACTAGGCTTGTTGGCTTCAATTGCTTTTCTCTAGAGGATCTCATATTTCTCGAGATGAGAGTGATATACACATGTATTAACATATTTTGGTAGAGCAGATTATAGAAGGGAGCTCTTGGTTGTCAGCATCACATGTATCACATGTGCGCTATGTCCCTAAAAACATGTTCAATGAGAAAAATATAGCACAAAAAGCTGTAGTATGTTGGGCGCACCTAAGGCTGCAATGTAGCCAAGTGGTCAATGAAGTGGTTAAGAATCATGAGGTCTTAGGTTCAAATCCAGCGGAGGCAAAAAATTAGGTGATTTCTTCCTATCTGTCCAAGCCTTGCTGGGCAGAGTTACCTGGTACCCGTTGTTGGTGGGAAGTAACAAGTTTTTAGTGGAATTAGTCGAGGTGTGTGCAAGCTGGCCCGACCACCATGGTTATTTAAAAAAAGGCTGTAGTATGCTGAGTCCTTTCTTTTGTTTATATCTACATTGATCCTTTTCTTACCCTCTTTTTTCTTTTTTTTCCTTGAGAACATTCATCTTTTAAAAAATTAGAATTATGAAAAAGTATATGTATGGTTTTTGAATTTCATTCTTGGTATATATGTTTCTGCCACAAATATATTGATGATATATTTGGAGTACCTTTCTATGAAAACATAAGGTTATAAAAAAACGTAGATACGGTTATAAAATAGGGTAGATAATAAATTTGGAGTAATTTATAAATTTGGAGTAATTCAACCTTGTTAAATCTTGCTTTGTGGGTGTAGGCTGATATCACTACAATATCTAATGATGTAATAATAGAGTTTGTTTAATCATTGCGTGCAAATCAGTCAAAAATAATTGCATGCAAATCAGTCAATGTTCTTCTTTGGCTCTTTTTAGTTGCACGCAAATCAGTCTATGATCTTCTTTGGCTCTTTTGATAGTTGCATGCAAATCAGTCTAAGTTCCTTGTCATTATCACATAAGGATTATTGGAGTATATTGGATCATTGTTTAATTAATGTGTTCAGTTGGTTCTTCTCCCTAACAAGTAGGAGTTCCCGTGCATCGTCTCTAGGCCATTTGATTTTCTTCTGTTTGTCATTTAGTTGTATGCCTTTTAACCGTTCAATGTTATTTCTTCTTGTAGCTTGCTGCTTTGAACCAATTGAGAAATATATTTGGTTTGGGGAGACGAGAAGCAGAGACAATCACATTGGATGTCACCTCAAAAGTATACCGTAAACGACTTGCTCAAGCTGTTACCAGTGGTGATTTAGAAGCTGCTGAGAGCAAAGCAGCCTATCTTCAAATGCTGTGTGAAGAATTAAGTTTTGATCCGCAAAAGGCTCTTCAGATTCATGAAGGTAACCCATGACTTTACTGTAACTTATCTTCTAATGGATATTGAGTGACATTTTCATTTTCAATCTTTCTGGAGAGGGAAGCCTCTTGTTAGTAGTCAAGTTTTTAATCACATCTAGGAGTGCTAACAGGAACTTGTTGAGGCTATTGGTTTGAGTTTCAGTTGATTCATCTGTGAGGCAAAGATATAACTGAACTGTCCATTCATTACAAGAGTGTCGACTTTCTCTTTCTGATTCGGTACTAAAACCTCCTCCTGAAGCAGTCCTTGAAACTTGAGTTGTCTCCATTTCTGCATAGTGCATAGCATGTCAGTTGAAAAACCAGCGACTAGCTTCGCCCTGAAGCTGGAGTTGAGAATAGGAGAGGTTTTTATAGTGTCAAGAGTTTACCGGCCATTAGTAATTTCATTTTATAATTGAACATCCTAATGTTGGTTCTGTTAGTTGTGTTTTCCGTTTTTGGAGTGTTGCAAGTGAGGATGCAAAATGTTGAGATTTGGGAATAAGGCTATAAGATTAGAGAATGCTTAAGGGCACCATCAACCAAACAAGTAGACCTAGGGAGGGATTAGAGAATTTTTTATGTTTGTCCTATTGGCTTGTGAACAACATTGACCACCTATCTATAGTATCTTGGATTCTGTGCTCCAGTTTAGTCAAGGTATTTTTGCGCCGACAATGCTTTGAGCCATCTAGGTAATGCCTGTGTCGTCTTATGAACTAAGTTTTTTTTCTGAAATATGCAACATGAACTTTACTATGTGCCTGACGCATTCATCTGAAACGTTTTAAACATTGTGAAAAGATAATTTGAACTGTTGTATTCTGTCACTGGAAAAGCTTGTCTTTACTTTTCATTTTCAGAAATCTATAGGCAAAAGCTTCAGCAGCTTGTCGCTGATGGAGAACTTAGTGATGAGGACATGAAGGCATTGGAACGCCTGCAGGTCATGCTTTGCGTTCCCAAGCAAACAGTTGAGGCGGCTCATGCAGATATCTGTGGCAGTTTATTTGAAAAGGTAACCACCAGTCTCTTCTCTATTTATTGCTTGACTGACTCTGTAAAATGCATTTCTTGTATAGATCTGCTTCATTTTTGGAAATATTAGACCTTTTATGTGGAGTTACTTTTCATTTAGCTTATTATTATTTTAACTTTTTTAAAGAACATTGTGATATTTAGTCCAAGTGGGATTTTACTAGGTTATTGTGATATTTAGTCCTCAAAATTGCTTTGATCAAGTTGCAGTTTGACCCCTGAAAGTCGAATACGAGCAAAGATTAGTGTACATTGTATGTGAAAATGCACGGGAGAAAAATCTATTTTATTAACAATGATACAGTGAGCCCTATATATAATACATATTCTACTCCTACTACATATAGGACCATGACATATTCTACTTCTACTACATATGGGACTAGGACATATTCTACTCCTACTACATATGGGACTAGGACTATTTACATAACTATCTAACACTCCCCCTCAGGCCGGTGTATACAAATTATATGTACTGAGCTTGTTACATATGGAACTTAAGAGGACCAGTGAGAGACTTGGTGAAAATATCTGTGCAAATTGATCATTCGACATACAAAGCCATAGACTCCCCCTGAGCAACGAAACCATGTGGTTGCTAATAAATAGAAGTTGGCCGAAAGGTCGCCGGAAAAATTTGAAAATAGTGAGACTAAGCCAAATTACACACTACAAAATAGGTTCTAAAACACCACCAGAAACAGAGAAACTTTTCTGGAAATTACTGCTCACGCCGGATAAAGGGCACTGCTCACGCCGGAAAAAATAAAAGTTGTTAGAATTTGATGTAATTTATATGGGTAGGCTCGGAATCACCAGACGAGTAAGTTGTCCTGAAGAATTTTTGTCAAAAAGTGGCCGGAATGGCTCACACGCGCCAGAAAAGTTACTGTATCTCGCTGGAGCCGTAGTTCCGGCGGCGCGTGAGGGACTTTCTGCCGGAGCGATTGACTGTTTTCGAACAAGATGATAGTGTTGGTTTTTGCATAACACTTATCGATGAGGAGATAACGCAAATCAATCTTGAGTCGTCAACCGAAAAGACGCACGGTCACTGCCTTTTCTGTTCCGATGGGACTGGAATTTTCGGGGTTTAGTCGCACAGGGGTTTCAGATACGATGGTGGTACTGTATATGCACTGTACCACTGTAGCGGTGATGAACCTTGGGAACAAGACGAAGTTGCCGGAAAATTGCACGCCGACAAGATCTTTCTTCCCGGATGTCGCTGGAATGACGCACAACTATAATTTTCTCACTGAAGCTCTGATACCAGGTGAGAATCCACGAGAAAAAAAAATCTATTTTATTAACAATGATGCCGTGAACCCTATATATAATACAACATATTCTACTCTTACTACATATGGGACTATGACATATTCTAATCCTACTACATATGAGACTAGGATTATTTACACATAACTATCTAACAATATGTATTTTTCTCCAATTAATAACACGTTAGAAGCAGTCTAGTTTCTGTGCTATCAACATGCATAGCTTTTCTTTCATGAACGAACTTGTCTACTGCATCATAAGATCCCATACTGGCAGGAGTCTTATCTTCTCTTGCTCTTTTGGTTGTTTTCCATCAACTCCTTGCTCTCCCCCTTTCAAACGTAGTGGCAACAAAATCAATTTGGTCAATATGTCTCTTCAACAGCTCTGCAATGCTCCCTGTCGCTCTAGTCGCAATTGTACTGTCTCCCCTCCAGTACAATAACTGATGCAAGATCAAAAAGGCCTAGAATCCAAGAAATTTAAGTAGTCCAAGAATCCATTTAAGATTATGATTTCTTTTCCATAAAGATTAGGATTTCTTATTCTCTCTTTTAGTAGGATTATATTTGTAGTTCTAGTTAAACTAGGATTGTTTGTTGGTATGTTCCTACTAGAATTCCTTTTCCTATTTTAGTTAGAATAGGCTTTTCTTAACTTTATTCTATTTCTAGTTTAATTAGGATTAAGTTTCCTTAACCTTATCAATTTTACTCATTGTAAAGCCTATTTAAAGGGCTCAATATGCTGAAATTAAAGATTGGTGATTAGTTTTTCCAAGTTTTTGCTTCAAAAACGTGATTTCTCTTTTGGTTGACTCTTCTTTCTTTATTCAACGCTTCTTGCAATCTTGCGGGATTGAGGAACATGTGGATAAGATTCTTTTTATCTTACATTCTTCTCACGTGAGTTTGAAAAACGCTTTCACTAGTTTTGTGAAAAACTTTAGCGGGGTGTTTTTGTTTTTCTCTCTTCTTTGTGCTTGAGAGGTGCAGAACCTTGAAAGTATATCAATTTGGTATCAGAGCATAGGTTCCAGGTCCATGTCACCAGACAAGCAAGTAGCAAGTTTGAGATTCTCTCTAATTGATTTGGAATTTAAAATTCAGAAATTATGAACTAAAGTCCTTGAACGAGATAATGAAGAAATTAAAGTGCAGCTAGATAGCTTGACGGAATCCATGAGGCATTTGACATAATTGGTCGAAGGTTTGGTGCTTCAAAATCAGCTACCAAATTTGCTACAATGCCTACAACCTCCACTACCACATAACATGCCAGTGCTATCGGCCTACCGCCACGCTAACACTTCGATATCCACTAATTCAATCGCAAAGAGCTGAAGAGGTTGAAGTTGACCAAGGCACCTTGCCCAATATGATAAATATTCAAATAATCAAGGACGTGAAGAGGATGAAACTGACAAGAGCATTATCGAAGAGACGAGGAACATGCATTGGGTCCACAAGTTGAGGATTTACCACCACAATTTTATGACGATCTGTTAGAGTATCCAACCTTGTGTGTCATTGACTTTCCGCCTTATAGAGATGCTCAACACAATATTGACTTGATTATTGACTCTATCATTCCAAACAAATCAACATATTGTGTTTATCCTAATGTCCGTAAAAATATGCATGAACAAGAGGAAGGATTACCTAAAAAGGAGTGGATAATGGAGAGTTTGAGGTATATTGGAGAAACAAGATGTCTTCACCTCATATATATATATGGCCATCATCAAAGTGACTGTTGGTGTACAAGCATATCAATTGATGCAGTCTCAAGAATAGCGCTGATCTCTATGCTTAATTCAAAGCTAGACATTGAGTTGGATAAGTTTCATGAAGTTCTGACATCAATAACTATCGTAAGTGCACCCAAGAGTGTGGCCCAGTGGTCAATGAAGTGGGTGAGAACCTTGAGGTCTCAGGTTCAAATCCCAGCGGAGGCAAATACCAGGTGATTACTTCCCATCTATCCAAGCCTTGGTGGATAGAGTTACCTGGTACCTATTGCTGGTGGGAGGTGGCAGGTATCCCGTGGAATTAGTCGAGGTGCGCGCATGCTGGCCCGGACACCACGGTTATCCAAAAAAAATAAAAATAACTATCGTAAGTGAAGTTTAAGAGTCAACATAGAAAGATTACATGAAAAAGGCTTGGTGGAAAGTTAAAATCTAGTAAGTGGGATTTAGTTAGACCACATGCTAAGTTTTTCTTACGACGCGAAAAAGCTCTATGATAAGCTAGCAAAATGTAATTTGAAACCTGGTGAGCATTGGGTCCCCATTCTTTACTATAGCAAATCTTGCGCTATCTATGGAAGCGTTTTTCAACCAGGTGAGAAAGATGCAAGATTAATAAGGCCTAGAATCCAAGAAATTCAAGAAGTCCAAGAATCCATTTAAGATTAGGATTTCTTTTCCATAAAGATTAGAATTTCTTATTCCCTCTTTTAGTAGGATTATATTTGTAGTTCTAGTCAAACTAGGATTGTTAGTTGTTATTTTGTTACTATTAGAATTCTTTTTCTTATTTTAGTTAGAATAGTTTTTCTTAACTTTATTTTTATTCTAGTTTAATTAAGATTAGTTTTTCTTAACCTTACCTATTTTACAACAAGGCCTATTTAAAGGGCTCAATATGTTGAAAATAAAGATTGGTGATTAGTTTTTCTAAGCTCTCACTTCAAAAACATGATTTCTCTTTTGGTTGACCTTTTCTTTATTCAACTCTTCTTGCAATGTTGCGGGATTGAGGAATGGGTGAGTAAGATTCTTATTGTTTTACATTCTTCTCACGTGAGTTTGAAGAACACTTTTGCTAGTTTTGTCAAAAACTTTAGCGGGGTACTTTTATTTCTTTCTTTTTTCTTACAACGTGAAGAAGCTGTATGATAAGCTAGCAAAATATAACTTGAAACCTGGTGAGCGTTGGGTCCCATTCTTTATTATGTAGCAAATCTTGCGCCATTTATGGAAGTTGTTAGACTCGAGGACGAGTCTTTTTCAACCAGGGGAGAATGATGCAAGATCAAGAAGGCCAAAAATCCAAGAAATTTAACAAGTTCAAGAATCCATTCAAGATAAGGATTTCTTCTCCTTAAATTAAGACTTCCTAATTCTTGTTGTAGTAGGATTATTTTTGTAATTCTCGTCATACTAGGATTGTTAGTTGATATTCCATTCCTATTAGAATTCTTTTTATTTTTATTTTTATTTTAGTAAGGATATGTTTTTCTTAACTTTATTCTTATTCTAGTTTAATTAGGATTAGTTTTTCTTAACCTTATCAATTGTACTCATTGTAAGGCCTATTTAAAGGGCTCAATATGCTGAAATAAACATTGGTGATTAGTTTTTTTTAAAGCTCTTGCTTCAAAAACGTGATTTCTCTTTTGTTTGATTCTTCTTCCTTCATTCAACGCTACTTGCAATCTTGCGAGATTAAGGAACGAGTGGGTAAGTTCTTTTCATCTTATATTCTTCTCACGCGAGTTTGAAGAACGCTTTCGCTAGTTTTGTGAAAAGCTTTAGCGGGGTGCTTTTGTTTTTCTCTTCTTTGTGTTTGAGAGTTGCAAAACCTTGAAAGTACATCAATAGCGGTGATAACAATTATTTTGGACTGTAACCAAGTAATGTCCCCTGTCCTAAAAAAGCAAAACCAATACGGAAATGTTTTGTCTTGCTATGCCTGACACAAACAGATAAAATGGATCGAAGAGTCGGGGTCATAAACGAAAATCAAACTAGTTTAATTCTAAAAACCAAGAAAGTCAAGCCCCATTCCACAATTAACATGCACTAACGAAAACTAAGTAGAGGTACCCATTACTTACTTTTCATCTTCCTTTTCTTCGATTCTTTAGAATGATTTGGAGTTGGTTGTCAAATGGATAGATTTTGCCTCTACATTTTGTCTTCAGCATTCACTTTCTCTCTTGTGAGAGAATCATTTTTCCAGATGGGTTACTTATAAAAAAAATGAATACATATTTCAAGAAGGTTATTTGGCACTGAGCTGCAGGAGTAAGTCTTTACAGTGCGTTAGTTCTTGTGGCAACAAAATCTTCTTGCGAGGGAAAGTAGCTGTGCTATCAATGGGTTTCTAAGTAGAGAACCAGAAGGAAGTAAACAATGGAGCAAATCTTGTTAGTTTAACTGTCTATATAGTTAGCTTTTTGTAGAAAGCATCTCTTTTCCTTTTTGTTCTCGGTCCTTCGAAAATTTGCATCTTATGCTACAGGTAGAATTTGCATAAAATTTGCATCTTATGCTCCCCAGACCCCACAGTGTGGGATAATACTGGGTATGTTGTTGCTACAGGTAGAAAATTTAGGATGATTGAATGGAGTGCAATGCAAACTTCCCCCACTAAAAGCAAAAGAACAAGAACGATTTAACTTTCATTTATCTGTGATTTGGTTGAAGTTCCAATTTTTTCATCTAGTAATTCAGATGTTTTCATAAACTTTGGTGGTGCTGAGTGTAGTTAGTGATTAGAGTTTATGTGTACTGAGTCGAAACCTGCTAGTAGGGTTTGCTTGTCTGTTTGCAACAACTATTCTATTACCACGTATGATCTGCAGAAAGCAGAAGCCCATTGTCAACTGTAGTAGTATGTGGCATCATATGTACCATAATACTTATTCTACTGAAGCAGGCAGTAGTAAATTATTTCTCACCCCCCTCAATTTTTCGTCCCTCTCAATTTATCATCCTCAGTCGTTATATATATGTGCATACATATACCTGCATCAGTATGCACCTCTCAGTATGTAGATAATAGGAAGCTCCTGATTGGAGCACTGTCCCATTCCATGTCCTCTGCCAGCTTGTTTTCCTATGTCAATTATAGCGAGTTCTTCCACACTGATTTCTCAGATAGTGTAGAATTAGTTGATTTGGCATTGTCTTGTTACGTACAGTAATCACATTGTAACAAGCCACGTTTGTTAGAGATTTTGTTTCTTAGATTGTGAGTTTTTAGTTTTCAATATTTAAGTGGGTTGATCTCTTTCAACTTCTTATGGTGCAAAAGGTGTGAAATTGAGCTAATCTGATTCCCTCCTGTCACCCAATATAAATATTGTTGGCAGGTGGTTAAGGAAGCAATTGCTGCTGGTGTAGATGGTTATGATGCTGAAATCAAGAAATCTGTGAGAAAGGCAGCATATGGTTTACGGTTAACCAGGGAGGTTGCCATGTCTATTGCTAGTAAGGCAGTAAGTACCAGGATGCTAATTCTCGTTTACAGCTTGTAAAAGTTTAATTTGATTCCACAATCAGAAATATACCTCGATATCTTTCTAATTACATTCAGTGGCTTGGCTTCACAAATACAGGTCAGAAAGATTTTCATCAGTTACATTCAAAAGGCCCGAGGATCTGGGAGCCGCACTGAACAAGCCAAAGAACTGAAAAAGATGATAGCCTTTAATAGTTTGGTTGTGACTCAACTAGTTGCGGACATCAAGGGTGAATCGTCTGATACACCACCAGAAGAGCCTCAAAAGGAGCAGGTTCAACAAACCGACGAGGAGGATGGGGAGTGGGAGTCCTTGCAATCACTAAGGAAAGTAAAACCCAGCAAGGACAATTTGAGAAAGGAAATCCAGACTGAGATTTCTCTCAAGGATGATCTTCCGGAAAGAGACAGAACTGATCTTTACAAGACATACTTGCTCTTTTGTCTAACTGGGGAAGTTACTAGAATTCCTTTTGGGGCCCAAATCACCACAAAGAAGGATGATTCAGAATATGTTTTGTTAAGTCAACTTGGTAGCATCCTTGGGTTGACTGATAAGGAAATTGTTGAAGTGCACCGAAGTCTAGCTGAGCAGGCTTTTAGGCAACAAGCTGAGGTGATCTTAGCTGATGGACAGCTAACCAAGGTCAGAATGGAACAGCTTACTGAATTGCAGAAGAATGTTGGCTTGCCACCTCAGTATGCCCAGAATATAATAAAGAGCATCACAACAACAAAACTGGCGGCAGCCCTTGAAACTGCTGTTGGTCAGGGAAGGCTGAGCATTAAGGAGATTAGAGAATTGAAAGAATCTTCAGTAGATATAAACACCATGATATCTGAGAGTTTACGTCAGAATCTTTTCAAAAAGACAGTGGATGATATCTTCTCATCTGGTACTGGAGAGTTTGACGAAGTAGAGGTATATGAGAATATCCCAAAAGATCTTAATATTAGCGCTGAGAAGGCCAAAAAAGTTGTTCATGAACTAGCTCGTAGCAGATTATTAAACTCGCTTATTCAGGCTGTATCCCTTCTGAGGCAGAGAAACCATAAAGCATTGGTATGAGTCTGATCTGAAGATGCTATTGGTTTTGCGTGAATCATGTCGTAATTTTGCAGTTTTAATGCTTCTCTGTGTTTTTGTAGGTTTCATCTCTCAATGATTTGTTAGCTTGTGACAAGGCCGTTCCTTCGACCCCATTATCTTGGGAGGTGCCAGAAGAACTGTCTGATCTTTTCATCGTATATGTGAAGAGTGATCCCGCACCAGATAAGTTGTCCAGGTTACAGTATCTGTTAGGTATAAGTGATTCAACAGCAGAAACTTTGAGATCTATGAAGGATAGAGAACTACCAAATGGGGTAGGGGAGGAAGAGTTTGTATTTTGATTCTCTTATAGCTTCTGATGAATGTCTGAATATCAGGCTAGAGAGAGAGAGAGAGAGAGAGAGAGAGAGAGAGAGAGAGAGAGAGATGGGTACTGGTAATTGTTTTCATTTAATGTAGTTGAGGGTGTCTTTGTGCTTTAAGATGTGAGCCAGAAATGGTAGTATCGTTTTTTTTGGTATTTAGTAACTGGTAGAGAACTGTTATGCTATTTGAGTTTCTTTGTTGCTTAGTTGCAAGTTGGACTCTCTTCTCTTTTCAGAAGGGAAAGGAATTAAAATGTACCAATGAAAAGATTTAATGCTAGGCTTTTGTGTCTCAATTTCCATTTCCTCAACTCAACCCACATCTAAAAGAAAGTTTCTTCTAAAAATATTCTTGATTTTACAATTATATTTTCGTATTCTAAAAGTTTTGTGGATATTTATGAAATCTCTTTAATATTGGTTAAGATTCTCAACAAATCTTAGCCTATAAAGAGGGATTCTTTTATTTGGAAAATATAAGCACAAGAAAATAATGTTCTTATTTGAAATATTTGAGAAAAATATTTGTCGGAAAATGAAATCATAGATATAAAAATAGAAGAGCAACGTTCTCGAATGCTTTCTTTTGTTGCTTAGCTGAATCATGGAGGTAGTAGTGTTAATATTCTTCCGGTTGTCTTTACGGACCTCTAACATTTGTTAAAGGAAATAAAGACTTTATTTGAATATCTTAACATTCCAAACTCTCTCTTTTGCATGTTGGTTTCATTATTCGTCCACCCGTACTTTGGATCTTAGTTTGGTCTGGACGCAATATTATTGCAGTATTTCTTTGCGTGATAATGGTTGCAAGGCTCTGTTTTTGTTTTGTTTTGTTAAATAGCTACTAACGATTCTAATTGCAGTTCTCTCCTAAGGTTTATGTATTGATGTGTGTTCAAGGAGCAAGTTTCCAGATAGTGCTCTTGCAAATAAAGTAGTGACTAGGAAAGTTCATTGCTGCAAAACGATTTTTCAATATCCATAAAGTCTCGTAACATTTGCCATAAAATGGACGATCAAAAGATCGAATTACTATTTACTATGGTGGCCGTTATTTCTAGCGGTTGAAGAAATTTGTCCAATAGTGATAAAAGGTGCCGACATCCGATCAAACCTAGTAGTATGCAATCTGCTCAACGCGACCAAAATACTCGGGCGAAAAACTGATTTTCCAAGCAATAATTCAACTCTTTGAGTGCCTGTTACTTTAATTTACCTTTCCATTCTTTTCCATGTTGAACTGTCGGGTATTTGAGTTTACTAGCCCCTATAGAAAGAAAATACACAAAACATTTGTCCAATTCAATCAAAGAAGAGCGTCCACAAAACAAAAATATAGCCAATTAGGTATAAACTGTTCAAACAAAGACAAAGGAAGATTACAGTAATTAGTGTACCCCTACTTCCATACCCCCTTAATTCCCATGCCCATTCTGGGGAAGAGGAAATGTGATTAAATAACATTTTTCAAGAACTACACAGTTGAGGCTGAAACTGGATCAATCGTTTGTTCCCACAAAATCCTTTTTGCACCAGATAGATACCAGTCATTTCCCAGAGAAACAAAGTAGAAATTCTGCAGCTTTACAACTGCAGACCCTTCAAGCACCTTGATTTCGTGTTTCGGAAAAAAATTTAAAAACTTTTTCAACTGAAAACAACAATAACATACATATATTATCATACTTGAGTCTGGGCGGGTAGTGTGTACGCATACCTTACCTCTACTTAGTGAAGTAAAACTTTTCAACTGAAAAGATTCTAATTTTGTTTTTCAACCAAACTCCATTAGATGAATGTTTATCGGCTTTTGCAAATGCCACATTATTGTCTCAAATCTTCACCAATATAAAACCATTTAAAGCTCCCAGCTAATTGTGACCGTATACACGTGAAAAAGTTTTTATATATTTTATATTTTTTGTGTAGGAGCTACAACAATCAGGGGCGAATGTAGAGTAAGTTGGGATATACTATTAACCATGTGGTTTAGCTATAATATTGTGTTTTATTCTTTATGGAATAATTGTTTATTTGATTTATTCAATTCAATAAAGTATTATTTTTAATATATCATTTGTTACATGTGTGTCTTTTAGTTATGTAGTAGACAATTTAGTGTATGGATTCTTAGCTCATGCACAGAAGATTAAATTGTCGGTTCTCATAATTAATAAACTATGTCCACAATCGAAGATATTATTGGGCAAAATATCTTGATGATTGTAGCACAAGATTAAAGTATTATTTATCTTGATTATGGGAGTGATTTTACTCCAACTTCTTGTGCTAGTATACTTAGTGTATATTGAAAAGGCCAAGTAGAGAAAAAATATTTTTGTACTGAATATATATAAAACATTCTCTCTCATTCATTAAATGAGCCTATACACCTAATCTTGATATAGTTATTATGATCAATGTGATTTGTTTATTGTTTTGATTTATCAAAAGGTACAACTCTATTCAGAGTTAGTGTATGCCTAATAGATTGGACAATGACGAATAGCATTTGCGAAATAATAATTAGTTGATAAAATCCATGACTCGGCTTTGAGTTTGATGCTACCCCTTTATGTAAGCTTATAAGTTTTCATGTGAAAATCCGGCCGGTGAATTTGTATCCGTCACATAAAATAGTTTAAGCGGAATTATAAAGGATTTAATTAATTGATTAAAAACAATTATCAGTAATTTAGTTTAATTATCTAGTATTTGTAATCTTAACATGGGGAGTTAAAATAAGTGTTAGTGAATTTCGAAATTTATATTGAGGAGTTCAATTGTAGTTTTTTAGTGGAATAAACTGTGATTAATAATAGTAAGATTTAATTCATCTGAATTTTAAATTAATACTATAATTGGTAGACTATTATTATTTTAGTGGTCCCTGCTATACCTAGTAAAAACCTGAACATACTTGGGTAAAAAGTGACTCGGGAGAAAAGTTATTTGTTTGAGTTAGAGTAGGATTCTACTTACACTCGTAGAATCCTACACGATTTTTAGCCTCTTTTTTCGCTTAATTTCGGGTCTACAACTAGAAGACTAGTTTCACCTAACTCACTCTTCAGAGTTGTATTATTTGCCCACTCAAATAATTTCGTCCAAGGGTTTTACGAGGAGCATAGCAGAAGACTGCAATTCTGGATTCTTGCTCTATTAAGGATTTGTGCAACAGTTTCGAGAGGTTAGTGCTTCTATTCTCTGTAATTAATTCGTTGTCTAGTTTACATGTTTGTGATACCTAGGTATTATGCTTGCTTCCGCTGCGCATGTTCTATCAATTGGTATCAAACGTCGTCTTACATCTAACTAGATAATGAATACAATATGAATAGAGTAACATTAAAAAGTGTTGTTAAATTATACATGTTTGTTGTGTTTATTCTATGTGAACAATGGTTTTCTATTTCATGAAAAAAATATTTTTTTTATAAAACCGAAGTTGTTATAATATTATTTTGAGTTCTGAAATCATGGATTAGCATACATAAATATCATATGTCAAAATATTCAAAACCCTAAAAACGCCAAAAACGAATTTTTGCAAATAGGTCGTGATTTTGGAATTTTGAAATTCTGTTGAACTCCGATTGACCTCAAATTTAGTAGGTTCATCGTTAACGACCAAGTGAGCAATACACATCAGCTTTGCTCATGGTGTACGTCGTTTTCGGGCATTCAGGGTCGTTTAGATGAGTTTTTAGCCATTTTTCTATTTTTTGGAAATTGTTTTTAATAAAAGAATTTTTTTTAACGAAAACAGTGATGGTAGGGTTCAATCACCATAGTTTTCAATCACGTTTTACAGTAATATAACGAATTTATATGTTGACATAGGTCTTCTTCCACATAGGATAAATTCATTATAGATAATTACTGTAGTTTTGCCTCTAGTTGTTTGATAACTTGTATTAACTCTCCAACTAAGTTACATGTTGATTCAATGAAACTAGGGTTTATAAAAGTAATATTTACCTATCTTAAATTGATAATTTACACTCCATCTGAGTTGGTCATATTTTAATTTATGGGAAAAATATCTGACATAAATCATATATTTTGCATGAATAGTTAAGTTTTCCTATCGAATCAAACTGTTCATTGAGCATAGTTATATGTGTAATGTGTTACTTTGAATTTTATTATTCTTATTGCATAACTAATGATCTATTTAATGTGAATATCTTTCAGATTAACCATGTCTTCATTCAACCTACTTACCTCAATTTTGAACCAAAATAAGTTAGAAGGACTGAATTATGTTGACTGAAAAATGAACCTTGATATTGTCCTAACTGCTCAAGGTTACAAATTTATAATCACTAAGGAGTGTCCAGAAAAACCTGATGAAGATGCTACTGATGATCATGTTAAGGCCTATGATAAATGGGTTAAGACAAGTGAGATGTCGCGATGTTACATTCTAGCCTCTATGGCGAATGTTTTGCAACATCAACATCAGTCTATGGGGTCTCCTTATGATATGCTCGAAAGTCTCAAAGAGATGTTCGGTGAGCAAAATCGTGCAGCTAAGCAGACAATTATGAAAGCCCTTTTGAATACCAGATGGCTGAAGGATCATCAGTTAGGGAGCATGTTCTGAAGATAATATGTCTTTTGAATGAACTAGAGGTCCTTAGAGTTATGATTGATAAGGAATCTCAAGTTGAGATGGTCCTGCAGACTCTGCATGATAGTTTTCAATAATTTCGCTTGAACTATAATATGAATTAAATGGATTTGTCACTAGCGAAATTATTGAATGAGCTGCAAGCAGCATAATCTATTATCAAACAACAAGTTCCGGTTGTGGCACTGAATATTGAAAAAGCTTCGGTTTTTAAGCCAAGAGGCGAAAAAAACAAAGAAGGCTCACAAGGTTTTGGCACTTGGAGGTGCGGCTGCTGGTGTGACAAAAGCCCAAAGGAAAGTGCTATCATTGCAAACAACCTGGGCATCACAAAAAATAGTGTCATACCTATCTAGCAAAGTTGAATAAGTAAGGTAATTCAAATTTAAATGTCATTGAAACTTGTTTAGCGGATATATCTATCATATTTTGATGTGTAGATTCAGGAGCCACTAATCATATCTGCACTACTTTGCAGGGGTTTCAGGAAATGCGGCGGCTAAGTGAGAATGAAGTTTGTGTTTTTTAAGCCAATGGCGAGCCAACACCAACTTTAGCATTAAGAGATATTAGAGTTTCATTTAATAGTGATAGATTTTTAGTTTTAAAGGATGTTCTCTATGTACCTTCTATTTGAACGAATTTGATTTTGGTTTCGAAAATAATGGATGCTGGATATAATATTTATTTTGCCAATAACTTTGATATTATTAAGTTTAATAAATGTTTTATCTACACTGCTGCTAGAGTACATGACTTTTTTATTCTTGATATATCTCCTTGTGTGCTACAACTAAAAGAATTAAATAATGTTATCTGCCACATAAAGAAAAACGTGTTTTTGAATTGAGCCAAACTTATTTGTGGTACTTACGTCTAGGTCATATAAATCAAAAAAAGATTTCGAGGTTGGTTTCAGATGGACCTTTGAATTCATTGAAAGTGGAGTCACTACAAACATGTGAATCCTGTTTAGAAGGTAAAATGAGCAATAGCCGTTTCCCCTCAAAAGGAAATAGAGCTAGCGATAAGTTAGAATTAATTCACTCTGATTTGTGTGGCCTTATGAATATACAAGCAAGAGGTGGTTTTGAGTATTTTATGACTTTCACATATATTTACTCAAAATATGGATACATTTATCTGTTATGTTGTAAGTCTGAATACTTTGAAAAATTCAAAGAATTTAAGACGGAAACGGAGAAACAACATTATAAACATATCAAATCATTGTGATCTGATCATGATGGTGAATACCTTTCTGCGGAATTCATTAAATAGTTATCAAATTATGGAATTACATCTCAATTATCTGCCCCATGAACACCACAATAATATGGTGTGACAGATTGAAGAAATAGGACCTTTATGGAAATGGTTAGATCAAAGTAAAGTTATTCCGATTTGCCTTATTCCTTTTGGGGATATGCTTTAAAAACAACAAATTATATTCTGAATTTGGTTCCTTCAAAATTAGTATCTTCAACCCAGCAGAATTGTGTACTGGGCGCAAGCCCAATTTACGGCACATTCGGATTTGGGGAGTTGTCCAGCACACGTGTTGAAAGGAAAAGCGGATAAATTAGAATCAAAGACAGAAGTGTGCATTTTTATTGGATATCCAAAGGGAACGAAAGGAGGTTTATTTTATTGTCCTAAAGAAAAGAAGGTAATTATTGCGACAAATGCCAGATTTTTAGAAGAAGACTATTTAATGAACCATATTACTAGAAGTAACTAGTTTTACAGGAATTAAGCAATGGAGTAACTAATGACTCATCTCTGGAAAGTATCCCGGAAGCCAGTATTGACATACCACTGCATTATTGTAGTGGGAGAACTGCCAATAGGCAGCAGAACGCACAAGAGCAATTGCCTGACATCTCACTACTCCAAAGTAGTAGGAGTAATATTGAGCAACCTTAGATTGTTGAACAACCTGAAATTATTGTGCAACCTGCACTTCAGGAATAAATTAATGATATCCCAGCACCGCAAAACGTGGAGGATAACATTGAGGCTTCAGTTCCGAAAAATGATGTCACGGTTCAACAACAAAATCAAACTCCACATGTAGTGACCAATAGCCATGCTTAAATCTATTAGGATTCTCTTATCCATTGTTGCGCATTATGATTATGAGATTTGGCAAACGGCTTTCCTTAAAGGAAATCTTAATGAGTGCATCTATATGGTACAATCAGTTGGTTTCATAAAAAGTGGCAATGAGCACATGCTGTGTAAATTAAAGAAATCTATTTATGGATTAAAACAGGCTTCAAGAGCATGGAATGCTTGTATTAACACATCGATTAGAAGTTAAAACTTTCGATTTTGATCAATGTGAAAGCGAGTCTTGTGTCTATAAGAAGTGGGATGGAGATAAAGTTACATTTTTGGTTCTGTACGTAGATGATATCTTACTCATAGAAAATAATGTTAGCATGTTGAATTCAGTAAAGGAGTGGTTGTCCTCGCATTTTGATATGAAAGACTTGGGACAAGCGGCACATATCCTTGGGATCAAGCTTATGCGAGATCGCAAGTGAAGGATATTAGGCTTATCCGAAGACTTTATATTGATACTATTCTCACTAGGTTTAGCATGCAAGATTCCAAGAAAGGTTTTCTTTCTTTTAGGCATATAATCTCTCTGTCAAAAGATCAGTCCCCAAAAATAATTGATGAGATAGAAAAGATGAAGGGCGATCCCTTATGCTTCTGTCATAGGGAGTCTCATATATGCTATGCTATGCTATGTACTAGACCTGATATATGCTTTGTTATTGGCATAGTTGGCAGATTTCAGTCCAATCCTGGATGAGAATACTGGACTCCCGTTAAACATATAATCAAGTACCTGAAAAGGACTAGGGATTATATGTTAGTTTATCACTCAGGTGATATTGCACACATTGTCTATACTGATTCAGATATCCAGTCAGATAGAAATTCTAGAAAATCTACCTCAGGATATGTTTTTACCTTAGAAAGTGGAGCCATAAGTTGGAGGAGTATATGACAATCATATGCTACTGATTCCACCATGGAAGCCGAATATGTGGTTACTTCTGAGGCAACTAGAGAGGCCATTTGGCTCGGGAACTGTCACGACCCAAATCGATGGGCCGCAACGGGCATCCGGTACCTTACTCAACCGAGTACCGACGTAACATATATTTCGTGTCATACTATCATAGGTAATTGAGCCGGAGAGACTGTCGTGAGATAAGTAGAATAAAATATATAATACCAACTTGGGCCTATAAGATCAAAATGATCACTCGTACACTAAACATAGGCCGACAAGGCCATACAATCTTTTACATACATGGCATATATCTACAAGCCTCTAAGAGTAGATAAATACCATAAAGGTCGGGACAGGGCCCCGCCATACTAAACAATACACGTCCGAATCATACTGATCAAATAAGCAACTCCAGAGCAAATGGAGCGCACCAACATCTTCCGCTGAGCTGATAGCCTACTTGGAGGACTCTCGACATGTCTATCTGGACCCGCGGGCATGAAACACAGCGTCCCTAGGAAAAAAGGGACGTCAGCACAAGTAATGTACCGAGTATGTAAGGAATGAAATCAGTAAATAATAGACATGAGAGAAACATGGAGTAAAAGAACTCAACCTGAAATTCTGAATAGCTCTGTGAATCATGAAAATTTATAATGTCATGCATGTGTGTATAAATGCCATACCATGCATAGGTATATGTGTACATAACATCATCAAGCCTCTGAGGGCATCCCATCATATCATCTCAGCCACTGTGGTGAAAATCATCAACGTATACCAGCTGATCAGGTGGTGGTGCGTATATAACGCCGTAACCTTTTTCCATATCCCATATACATATAATATACGCGTATATAACGCCTTCTGGTCATGGGTCAATGTATATGTATAAATGCATGAAATGCATAAGAAATACATTAATAAGATTTCTCGAATATCATAAAATCAATATGCCTTTCGGACAAACTTTATCAAATGCGTATTTTTCTGAGACCCATGAATAGAGGATATAATAATAATTCACATGGGGAATCAAGAATATAGATACCCCTAGTATTTCTATGAATAGAGTCGTTTATGAAAGTTGCGTATTTTTCTCGTTTCGTTTGTATCATTTGGATCATGCCAAAAAGAAATAAGGGATAGCCTTAACATACATGAACCGATTCCCTTGACAATCCCTTTAATACCCGTTGATTGCGATAACATGTAACGGCAGATCGAAGTAGGGAAAAATCCGTATGATATTCTTGAGAAAGATTGCACCGTACTCCCTTAGAATCGTAAAATCCTGCTGCTATTACGCAGTATAATTTCGTATGAATTCCTTTGCTAATCCAAGAACTCCCGTTTCTATTACAATATGGAGTCTCGTATGAATTTCAAAATCCCTCACCTTTTCGTCCTTGGCTTTTCCCTTTCTATAACTCCCCCCAAGTGAATTCTTGATATCAATGGAAGATAAAATGTAAGGATGACTCATATAAACTTCCCTTTCTACGTGTTTGCAAGGGATGACTAAGAATATTGTTGAATCAATTTACTTTGCCAAAGCAGATCCGTATGACATTCTTTCTTATAAAGAATGAAATGAATTAGAAAAGTCCCTTTTTATAGTGGTGTGGAGGCCCCACTTATAAGGCTTACTTTAGCCACTTTAAAATCTCTTAAAATGTCACCTTTCACATAAATTTAAGAGTCATTAAATTCGCTTTAACTTGTTGCCAAGTCTTCATAAACCCACGTGAAGGTTGTCCTCTCAGAATTATCCAAAATCTTCACCTAAATAATTATCCACAAAATCCAATTTATAAATTAATCTCTCACTTAAAAATTCATAATTACCCAATTATCCACATAATTAAGAATTATCTCAAATTACATAAAATACTACTCACTTTTAATGCACTTTATACACCTTACTATCATGGCCATGTGGTACCTTGTATGGTACTAGTCCATAAATATCGAGTATTTTAGCTCGGGCCGTATTTTATCCCAAATGTCAAACTTCGACGAAATTCATTTTTCTTCGATTTTATTACCCTCTCACCTTCATGAATTTACTCGTCACTTGTTTGAAATAGCATAATGCTTATAATCTCAAATAATCTCATTCCTGAACTTACAACGATTAACTTACGACGAAACTTTAACGTACGAAAATGCGGGATGTAATATCTCATTTTCGAGATTTCATAAATTTACTTATGGTGTACTTTTATGTACGAAAACATGGGGTGTAACAGGAACTTTCTGAAAGAGCTTAATGTACGTAGTTCCTTCGGTTCAAGCACCAATTGTACTTTATTGTGACAATAGTGGTGCAGTTGCAAACTGGAAGGAACCAAGAAGCCATAAAAGGAGGAAGCATATTGAGCGTAAATATCATTTAATTCGAGACATAACTCAGAGAGGTGATGCAAAAGTGTTGAAGATTGTGTCAGAGAATAATTTGGCAGACTCGTTTACAAAGAGCTTGCCACAGAAGATTTTTGACAAACACGTAGAAGGAATGGGTATTAGAGTTGTAGACGCATGTTATGAGTCTAAGTGGGAGATTGTTATGATATACCATTAACCATGCGGGTAGTAATGTGTTTTATTCTTTATGGAACAATTATTTGCTTGATTTATTCAATTCAATAAAGTATTATTTTAAATAGATCATTTGTTACATGTGTATCATTTAGTTATGTAGTAGACAATTTAGTGTATGGAGTCTTAGCTCGTGCACAGAAGATTAAATTATTGGTTCTCATAATTAATAAACTATGTTCACAATCGAAGATATTGTTGGAAAAAATGTCTTGATGATTGTAGCACAAGATTAAAGTATTATTTAACTTGATTATGGGAGTGGTTTTACTCCAACTTCTTGTGCTAGTATACTTAGTGTATATTGAACGAACCAAGTAGAGAAAAGACGTTTTTGTACTGAATATATATAAAGTATTTTCTCTAACTCGTTAAATGATCTTATGCTCCTAATCTTGATATAGTTATTATGATCAATGTGATTTGTTTATTGTTTTGATTTATCAAAAAGTACAACTCTATTCAGAGTTAGTGTATGCCTAATAGATTGGACAATAACAAATAGCATTTGTGAAATAATAATTAGTTGATAGAATCCATGACTCGGCTTTGAGTTTGATGATACCCCTTTATGTGAGCTTATAAGTTTTCATGCGAAAACCCGGCCGATGAATTTTGTATCCGTCACATGAAATAGTTTAAGCGGAGTTATAAAAGATTTAATTAGTTGATTAAATTAAATTATCAATAATTTAGTTTACAACAACGACCCAGTAAAATCCCACTAGTGGGGTCTGGGGAGGGTAGCGTGTACGCTGACCTTACATCTACCCCGAAGGAGTAGAGAGGTTGTTTCCGAAAAACCCTCGGCTCAAGAAGACAAGGGGTATTTGTAATCTTAACATGGGGAATTAAAATAAGTGTTAGTGAATTTCGAAACTCATATTGAGGAGATCAATTGCAGTTTTTAGTGGAATAAACTGTGATTAATTATAACAAGATTTAATTCATCCAAATTTTGAATTAATACTATAATTGGTAGGCTCTTATTATTTCCGTGGTCTCTGCTATACCTAGTAAAAACCTGGACAAATTTGGGTAAAAAGTGACTTGGGAGAAAAGTTATCTGTTTGAGTTAGAGTAGGATTCTACTTACACTAGCAAAATACTACACGATTTTTAACCTCTTTTTGGCTTAATTTCGGGTCTAATTAGTTTCACGTAATAACTCACTCTTCACAGTTGTATTATTTGCCCACTCAAATAATTTTGTCCAAGAGTTTTACGAGGAGCATAGCAGAAGACTGCAGCTCTAGATTCTTGCTATGTTAAAGATTTGTGCAATAGTTTCGAGAGGTTAGTGCTTCTAATCTTTGTAATTAAGTCATTATCTAGTTTACATGTCTGTGATACCTGGGTATTATGTTTGCTTCCGCTACGCATGTTCTAACAGAGTATGGTCGTCGGGTTCATCTGAACCCAGTACTTTCGCCGCAAAGCATAAATTTATGCGTAAAAATTCATTAAAATTGCAACAAATGGTAGGTCTGAACCCATAACTTTAAAAATACAATGAGTTCAATGCTAAAAACATTAAAAGTTGAACCCACATAATCTAAATCCTGGATCCGCCTCCAACAATGAACATATGCAAATGTGAAAGGATAAAAATTTGACAGAGGTGGTTGATTTTCAGGCTCTCGGCCATTAAATTATGAATTTTGGCATGGATAGCAGAGGAAAAATGCTAAAAGAAAGTCACTACTGTACATTGTTTTTTCACAGTAAATTATTTGAGTAGTAAGTGAAAAAGCAGTAATTTGAAATCACCTGACTTATTTATCATTGTCTTTATCTTTCTGTTTTAGATCATACATTTTTTTATGATTAATCAGATGGTCTTTTTGGCTTCTCATTTTTTTCCTTAGAATTTAGATATGCTGGTGAGTCTCGAGTGCCCTTCTCAAAGAAAAAGGAAAAACAGAAATACCAAATAAATTAAGTACACAAACTTAAAAAAGATCCAACTTTCCAAACGGTTAATGTTGCTTTTATTTAATATTTCTTCATATTTTATAAGAGAATACTCATTATCCCTCTCAATCTAAGCTACCTTTTGTGTGTACTAAATAAGTGAGGATAAACTTTTATTTTTATTTTTATTTTTAATCCAAATTATTTTAAGGACTTTTGGGGAAGGGCCTTAGAAAAGGGCATCTTCGCCGTTATAGTATTTTATCGCGAAATTATTATTCCACCCTCAATGTAGGATAGAATAATACCAAAATTGTGGTATAAATTGATCCCGGGATTGCTAATCACGAATTCGAAAATGGATTTTTATACAAATAGCCAGCCATATTAATTATTTACTTTTCTAGCCATATACATAATTTTTATATTAATTATACACAATTATACATATATAATACATAAATTATGCATATATTATACCTCCACGGGCTATTTTTAATTTAAGCGGTTAGGTAAACGGCTATTTGGATTAATTCTTCAATTTAAATTCAACCAAACGCAAAATAAAATAATCACATATCTAATCCTTAGATTATTCATCAACAAAACAACCTCCAAGAGAATGAGAACCTCTTTTAGATATTGTTATTTTAATTCTATCTGTAGATTAGTTTCTAATTGAATATACAAATACAATGCTTTCTTTTGTTTGAGAGAATAAAAAATTATCATGAAATAACTTAAATGGAGAATATTTAGTTCACAAAGGGATAGGTATTACAGTATCTTTCTTGTGGAGAGAGTAGAGCGAAGAGAATCAATTTTTTGTAACGTGAGATGATAACAAAACCAAAAACAAAACTACACTATCTATTATCTAGTTTTTTTT